>CM035803.1:21986796-22164296 GCA_020466265.1 Siphamia tubifer | reverse complement strand
GGACGGATGGACGGATGGATGGATGGATGGAAGGATGATGGATGGACGGACAGACGGACGGACGGACGGATGGATGGATGGTCGGACGGATGGACAGATGGATGGATGGACGGACGGACGGACGGATGGATGGATGGATGGATGGATGGATGGACGGATGGACAGATGGATGGATGGATGGATGGATGGATGGATGGATGGATGGACGGACGGATGGATGGATGGATGGACGGATGGACAGATGGATGGATGGATGGATGGATGGATGGACGGACGGATGGATGGATGGATGGACGGATGGACGGATGGATGGATGGATGGATGGATGGATGGATGGATGGATGGATGGATGGATGGATGGATGGATGGATGGATGGATGGATGGATGGATGGATGGATGGATGGATGGATGGACGGATGGATGGATGGATGGATATAGTTCAGTCCAATGAAGCTCTGTATTGTCCATAACTTAAAAGTGTTAATTTTTAGTGTTTGTTTGTGTCCCTGTTTGAGTTTTAGGAGGTAAACGCTGGACACTTTTTGTGAATTTTTGCTCCATAAAGATAAACTTATTATAGTAATTTGTCTAACTATCACAAAGTATCAGGGGTATTTTAAATTATTTACAATTTTCATTCCATAATAATTACTTTTCATAGTATATGACAATGAATATAGTACATTTATTCAGAGTTTCATGTATAAACACATACTGTGTATGACATTAAAAGCAGTGTGTGAATATCTGACAATTCAGATATTAATCAGTCACTAACTACTCTATCAAACAGTATTTGTCACAAACACTTAATGAACTCACTAAGGGACAGCATAATTTCTCTCAAATATTTTCAATGAAATAAATGTTCAAACCATTCAAAAGTGTAAAACCTAAACAGAGATATGGTGCATCACATGTTCAGTTTCCTTTCCTCTTCCACTAATCAATGACAAGCATTTCATTACGACACACGACAAATATATTAAATTAATTTCATTGCTCTTTCTACCCCCACCCCCTGATTTGGCTACACAACACATTAGTAGCAAACAATGTCACATCTTCTACGGCTCTGTGTATTTACACACACAGCATCTATATTTAAGAAAATACCCATCACTTTTTTTTTTTTTTTTTGGGGGGGTGGGGGGGGGGGGGGGGGGGGCTTCCAAAACACAAAACTGATTCATTATGTAATAGAGAGGGGGGGGACACATTACATAAATACTACAACTGTTAAAGTTTTTTGGTCATTTTGAGTTGAGGCAAAGGCATCATGTATGACACACAGTTTGGTTGATAAACTGTCCAATTTTTTTTTTTAATTAGCAAAGTCTGTCTAACATTTAGTTAAACGTATAAAACAGTGTGAATAGCTGAGCTCCTTTGAAGTATTTTATACGCTTTTGTTTTAATCAACAAAAATACATCATATTCTATAAGTTGTATTTTTATTGCATTCCTGTTCTGTTAGAACTATCTAACCTCAACCCACATTTCATCCTTCAGTCACAATCAACTCATTAGGAGATATATGTTTTTGATTGAAATGAGTTAAAAAGTGTCAATTATAATGGAGTAAGAATCAATCAGATCTATCAAATATTATTTCTATAGACCTTGTTGTCATAAAATTTCACACCACGACATGAATCCAATGGATGGTTTCACAGAGGAACAGTTTATTCTTATTTTATGTTCAGTAGCCACATCCGAATCCCCCCCCCCCCCGAGACATTTTGGACACTCCTTCTTATTGTAAGTGTTTACCAAAACATAAGAGATAAAGCTAGACTGCTCTAGACAGGCAGGCAACTTCATGTTCTGATACACTTATATCTGGTCTTGACATTTCTTGTGGGATACTGTGACTTTTGACATACTTTTAATAAGTACACAGTAAATGAATACTTTGAAAGTATATGTTAAGTTCTAAACCCACTATTTCCCCCCTTTGATCACATTCCACATGCAATCACTATCATCAGATTACATCATCACCCCAAATCATAGCAAACAATATCTCATGACACTTTCCATGTAGAGCAGGTCAAAACCAGACCCTCAAGCCCATGCACAGAAACCCACCAGAATCCTTTAAGAAAGACTGTATTTTTCTCCATGATGTCCACAACTGTCTGAAATAGAAGTATAAGAGTATCTAATATTTGTGCCTCAGTACTTTCATAAGTGTACCACCACTGCAGGTGTAATCTATAGGTTCTTTTAACTCTCTTTATGAGATTTGGTGGCTAGAAAAAAAACCTACAGAGTATTCATTCACTTTAAGGGAGAAACACATTAAGACAAATTGGACAGAAGTCAAAATCTGCATCAGTCTAAAAAGCAACATTGTGATGTCTCTCCCATTGGGGGGCGCTGCGCCCTCGCTGTGGACCCATGGAGTCCAGCAGGTTTCCCCTGAGCTTCCACTTTATCAACACCATCCTGATCAGCACCACACAGGAGGTTGAACTTTAACACCATCATTAGCTGCAGGACCAGCCGTTGCTTTGTTGAGCTTCCGTGTCACGTCTGACAAGAGGTTCATGTGCTGACGTAAGGCGGCCTGCCCAGTCCTCCCATTAGCCCCCACCCACCGCCTCACCCTCTCACCTACCAACACACAAGGTGCACACATCAAAAATGAACACTTTAGGAGGCATTGGGAGTAACTTTCCCCTGTTTCACTTCACATTTTTTGGGGTGAAGTGGACAGGTGGTACAAAACACAGTGACAAAACCCAATTTTTTGAAGAGGCAAGCTTTTTTCTTTCTGTGCTATCTGTCAGAGTTGGCCAGACTCCAGTAACTTGTCCCATTGATCTAAAGCTAAAACGACCCTGTGAGCCCACACAGGCAGGCCTGCGAGGGAGCGGGGCGGGTGTAAAAACATTTTTTCACCCTCGTGGGGTTTTTTTTGTTTGGGCTCAATCCCCAGCTCTTTCAGGGGGCATAAAGGAAGCGCTGTGCTCAGCAGGGTCATGTGGGCGAGGCCCAGGGGGTAGACTATAGGTGGCGATTAGGGCCTCTAATGTGCAATGAATCCTCTCTGAATCACATGATATGAACTAATGTCACCATTTAATGATAAAACAACAGTGACTGGGAGGGGAGAGGCTCTGTGTGTGTGTGTGTGTGTGTGTGTGTGTGTGTGTGTGTGTGTGTGTGTGTGAGTGTGTTATGTGTGCGTGTGTAGGTGTGTGGGTGTATACATATGTGTGTGTGTGTGTGTGTATGTGTGTGTGGTGGTGCAGTGTGCAGCTGCACAGAGGACAAGGGGGCAGGAATGGATGACAACTGCATTTCTCAGGTTGTGTGCCTCAACAAACGGCACAGGATCCAGCTGAAGGACGGGAAACACCAGAGCAGAGACAGCTTAGATATGGGTTAAAGTGTAAAACAAATATTTGCAATACTCCTTCCATATATGCTTTTGTAGAATTATATTTTTCTGCAAAATGTACATTAACTGCTCCGATCAAAATGTGTGTTTCTTGCATGTTTATAGAGGTTATGAAGTGGATTAGGTTTAATGATAACATGCAGACACACACACACACACACACACACACACACACACACACACACACACACACACACACACACACACACACTGCAGTGTAACCTTGTTGGTCAGTGGATAGGTGCTGGAGTGGGAGGCTTGGATTAGTTTAAATTTAGGATGACCTGACCCTCTTTGGTGAGCTTTAGTCAAGCAGTGAACACAATCCCTTCAACGCACAGTCACCAAACTTTTCCAAAACACTCCCCTACTGACACATCAGCAGACACACCTTTCCTCTTTTAAGTCAACAGGTTCACACTCATACTTCTGCCATATTTTCATAAGCAGCCATTTTCATTTTGTTGACATTGCTAAATGAATTGGAGTTTACCATCACTAGTCAGATGATGTCATCTCAGATTAATATTATTATAATTATAACAATAATAATTATTCCATTATCCATGAAAATTAATCTTAAATATCACCCAGCTCTAACCCACACATTATATTATAGTAGTTTACAGTATTAATGACATCTGTTATGTCAATTAGAATGTACTGGAAACCTTAAACGGTTTTACTCAGTGATGCAGTTGAACTAAATACTTGTTCTCAATATATAAAAATAAATGTAATGTAATGTTTTACCTTTTGTTCATTAAAACTCAATGATAAATGTTACACCTTTGATCCCCTTACATGTTGTTATTTTTACTTCAGTTGCTTTGCACATTCATCCGGTAAAATTCAATGTATAAGTTAAGAATTGTACATGAATGAAATTACCTTCAATTCAATTCAGTTAAATGTATTTCAAATATGCAACAAATAAAAACAACCACACTCAAAAAACATTAAAAAAACATATACATGAAAAAACTAAACATTGCTTTATTTGCGCATTTGAAAAGGAGTGGGAGAAAGTAAAACTTTTTTTAACGTCACCCCTTCACTTCAAAACAGTCCGTCCTGTCAACATAATATATATATAAAGAAAAAATCAAGTCCTTTGGATCAATTCACCTCACTTATCATTTTCACATGCAAAAACACAGTCATACAAACCTAACTTGACAAACCAAGAAAGTACAAGATAGATATAATAACATCACAATATCAAGGTTTATATAGATACAATAATAACAATATAGATTATCTAATAATATACATTATATACATATATACATATATACATATATATATTTTATATAACATCACAATATCAAGGTTTTATATATAATGATAAGATAACTATATCAATATTCACACCCGCAATAATAATAAACTTCATCCGCTGCAGGAATGTACATAGTGTTTAACATCAAATGGAGAAGTGTTTTGCTCTTTTTTTTTAGCTTTAAGGTTCTGTTTATTCAATATCATCTCATTAATATGTCTAATCACTGAAATCACTGAAAATGGAAATTCTCCACGTTTGTTGGTTACATTTTGGACACTAGTTTTATTTAGGTAAAAATAAGCAAGTCCCTTCTTCGATCACTGCTGATACACAGTGCATTAAAAAAATCAAAGGTTCTCCTGCTTATCCAACTGTTAAACTAAATGTACACACAAACATTACACCAGTAGATCTCAGATGAAGACTCTTAACACAACATCATCATCAGAGACTTGAATCAGATGCGTCTATTTGGGAAGATTTCTTGCTTTTTTAAAAAATTTAAAATCTCTTCATCTGTCGTTGTCAGGTTGAAGTTATCCAGGTGCATCATGGGTTGTGACCTGTAGGTGTCCCTACAGAGCTGACCTGTCATAATGCTCATTGCCCCCTGGCCCCCTCCCTCCTCTGAACAGACCGTCAAAACAAGAATCCCCACATGACCGCTCACTGTACTGTAACATTACATCATTTATTGTAATAATACATGTGATAAAAACCTCAGCAATGTTTCAAAAGCATCCACTTAGGTGACTAGAATTAGTCCCTTATTTTGAATAAACACGTGTTTTTATCTTTAAAGAGTTTTAAAAGTCTATGTGTTCAGTCATAACCAAAACATATATGAGCTGTTTACCACTTGGTTCATGTATTTGTTGAGCTGAAGCACAAAAACAGCATCAGAAAGTAGAAATAAAACACCCTGTCTTATGCAAAAACAAATATGTCAGTAAGGGAAGTACATTTTACACTATATATGAAAGAATATTGGAACACGTTATCATCTGTTATCTGTTAATTAGGACTAATATTAAATGGGAAATCCACATCATCATGCAAGTTTGTTTTTGTGTGTGTTATTTATTTTGTTTTTTTCTCCCTCCTCACACCCCCCTCTTGTTCATAAAAGTGATTGTATGCATTTGTGTAACTCACTGGTGAAAAAAGACCTTTGAAATCCTTTTAAATGGATTACCATAGAGAAATAAGCACATTTTATTTTCACACAAATCCTACAGTGTGCCTTGCAATATAATTCTTTGAATATTTACATGGTAATGTGGATTTTTCTAGACTTTATATAGTGAGACACATCACAAATTTACACTGAGCATCTATGGATAATCACCAAGAAGACACGGCAGCACTTCTATTTAGTTGGTTTAGAGATTAAATATCTAGTTATAGTTATGTTTAATTTCTCTTTTTCTACTGTGAATCCACAATTAATGTTCAATTAAAACATTAAATTGAAATACTTAAATGTTCTACCTTTGTATTTAGGGTCATTAATCTGTTTATTTGTTTTATCTTCATGTTTTAACCTATTTGTGTGTCTTTATCATTTATCAATATTGTTTATATGCATTTTACTTTTATTTTGTGTCTTTAATTTGTGAGTCGTGACCTTTAATCTGTGACATTTAATCCTGAGATCTGAACATTAATGAATGGTATTCAATGGGAAATAAATTGCTAAAATGGTATCTAGTTTGTCATGTGCCCTGAATTACACACATATTATACCTCATAATAAATGATAATTATTTGTGTACATTTCAAGTGCTTCTGTTAACCTGATTCATTTGCAAGTAAAGCATGTTTTTTTTCTTTTCTTATTTTTTTAATTTTGTAATTTTTTTGGTCTTTTTAAATTTTTAATTAATTTTTTTTTAAACTTTTTTTTCGAGTAAAGCATGTTCATAATTTGGACTACGCACCTGGCGCGGAGTGTGATGTCACATTGTAGTCTCTTACTAAGTCCACATAAAACTTAATGTCACGTTTACTTCATATGTGAATTTCAGAGGACTTGTCAAATGGAATCAGAATTTAGCTTGATTATCTGATTATTTTACACATTTTCAGAACCAGAATTAATTAAGTATTATAAATATTTGAAATGTTTGTCATTAATAGAGCTTTTGCAAATTTTTTTTTAAATAATCCAATACTAAATTAACATCCTAGAACAACATAAAGTTATATATAATTTGGTTTTAAAGGCTTATTTTACTTTAATTTGGCATATGCATTTAAATTTGCTGGATATAATTAGATTTTCTGGATATAAATCAATGGTATTTATTCATTAAAATGTGCACTGAAATAATTGTATAGTGATAAATGAACTGATAAACAGAATATGGTTATTAGATTTGGAGATTTTGTTGGTGAGAATTAAGCATCATTTTTTTTTTTTATTAAAAAAAAACTTAAATGCTATTTTCCTCAAACAATACAAAACCCTCTTCATGGAAAATTTATTTTCTTATTTCTTGCCTTGTATGGTTTCATTTCAGTATTTGTTCATTGGATGTTTTTGATCATGATTGTTTTTGTCATTTTTGTCAGGTTCTTTGAGGCTGTGTGATTTCACTATTCAAATATGCAGGTTTAACAGTCTGGTGCCAAACTACAAAGGTTTCTGTCAAACAATCCCATGTCTTTCCATGAGCCAGCGGTCAGACCTCTCAGAAACAAATTCATCACACTCCTGAAATACATAAAGAGGGCCTGAGGTATTTGTGCTGTGGGCTGAGTGTGAATTTGTTAGGTGATTAAAGGCTAAATATAACCTCCTGTCTGCTCCAAGCTGTGGACTGGTGACTTAGTGACAGACGCTCTCTTTCTCTGGGAGTCACTTTTCCACCATGGGGCCAAGTAGGGCTTCAGAGGACTTCAGAAATATACCCAAGAAATGTATTCCATTTTGGGTTTGTTTTTTTTCACTGACTGAATATCCTTAGGAGAGCTATGATCCTGAGGAAATACTGAGGAAAAACCTAACATATTACCAGAGTGTATGTATTAAATAAATAAAATAATAACTATAGGGGAAAAGTTCACTCATAGAGTAGAAACCCACTCTTGTGGGACACTGGAGCACTGTGTTTTCTCAGCTTTATACTTTATTCCGTCCACAAACATACTCCAAAAATAAACACGAGAACAGGACAGGAAATTCAGCATCATGAGCCTGCTACACAATAGTGAAACGTGTCACTGATGAGGTTGTTAAACAGTGCACGACAACCTTATCTGGGGTTAAAAACAAAAAGGTCACAGATTTCAGTAGCCTGTTTCATAGAGTGGGAAGTGACCATATATGGACAAAATGGGAGGAGCTTCTTGCTTTAATATGATACAATTATCAGTCACTTGTTAGTGATACAACTACAGCTGTGGTGCTGCTCATCTTAAGCCTTTGGTGCATTAATTATGAAAACCTTAGTCAAGATTATTTTTTTCTCAAGTGTTTTTATTCCTCTTTGCACCCGAAAAAAGAAATGTGATTGAAATTTTTTTTTTGCTGAACCAATTTTTTTTTATGTAGTTACAAAAATGTCCATTCAGCTGGACAATAGGTGGTTAAGCTTTGAAGCAAAGAAACATGTATATAAAAGGCAATATCAGAACACTATAATGAAAAGATTTAAATGCAATTTTTTTGTTTAAGACTCAAAAACAACAAGGAATTAATTTACACATAAACATTTTAGTGCAGATCAGGTGTTAAGAACAGACCAGTTACAGTAATGATATGAACTGACTGATATGGAACTAAAACAACAAAACCCATGAATATACAAGAAAACAACTGTAGAAGAACTGTCCACTGTAGATGCTCTGAACATACACAGCGAACATCAACATTTGTATTTTACTTGGCATCAGATTAATGGAGGAAAAAAGTGGAGATGACCAGACCAGAGCATAGTTCTACCAACAACAGAAATGCACATTTGTTTTCCAGTCATTGTCACCTTTGAATGAAATCTATGTGATACTAAAACAAATAATCTCTATAAATTTCCAGGCAGAAGTCCATTTCTAGCTCTAAACACAACCAAAAATGTCCTTAATTCAGCTAACTCTTTAAACTTAACGTCTTTCACTCTTCCACAAATGTCAGTTCAACATCTTTCAGGTCATGTTGATATGTTAGTTAACTGTTCATGGTCTATGTTCATATTTAAATCCCCCTGGTGTGGGGGTCACACACATACAATGTCATCAAAATATCACACCTTAATTATGGAACGAGAGCTGTTTCTATTGTGTTCTGTCTGTTCCAAACCTGTTACTGCCTTCAGAAGTGTTACAGAGCCGTGGCAGAGGTGGCACCATGATCCACCATTTAGTTTACACAAACATCACAAAATATTCCCAGAACAGAAGTGCTGTCGAGAAGGTGCTTGTGATGCAAGATTAACATTTGGTTCAAGGCTAAAAAGTTTTGTAACCTTACGATAAAAAATGTACAGATACAAAGAGTTGAAACGGTGTTGTTTTTTTTTGACAATATTCATAGTGGTGCAGTGGTTAGCACTCATGCCTCACAGCAAGAAGGTCCCTGGTTCAATTCCCACACCAGACCTTTCTGTGTGGAGTTTGCATGTTCTCCTCATGTCTGTGTGGGTTTTCTCCAGGTACTCCAGTTTCCTCCCACCATCCAAACACATGCACTGATAGGTTAATTGGTTAATCTAAATTGTCCATAGGTGTGAATGTGAGAGTGATTGTTTGTTTATATATGTTCAGCCCTGAGATGAACTGGAGACTCATACAGGGTGTACCCCGCCTTTACCCATTGTAGCTGGATTAGGCCCCCAGTGACCCCTGTGACCCTAGTGAAGATAAAGTGGGGTCAGATGATGAGATGAGACAAAACAATATTCAGTCAAAAATTATGGCAGTGGAGCTCTGCTAGTACACACTCATGTTATTATGGAACAACTATTTAACTTTCATTGTCTATTAATGTCACCCTACATTGGTTGGGAGAGAGTATTGTAATCACCATGTATGTCTGTGTATGTGTCTACAGAGACATGTCATGCTATAACTCAATGAATACTTGACATATCACCATGAAATTACATGGGCATATACATACAGATTCATTTGAGTAAAGGTCAAAGGTCAAGGTCACAATAAACTAAAAGGTCAAAGTCACATTATTGGTTAGAACTCAAGATCGGAGGCTCACAGAACTTACAGATTGGTACCAAACGATGCAGAATGAAGATTTATACAATTCTCATAATCCATGTTATCAACTATGATCAATAATATTTGAGATCTCTGGAGGTCAAAGGTGACATGTTGCAAAATTGACAAACACACATATCAGGCTATAATTTAATCATTACTGGATATATTATAATATTACACGCACTGGCGTATATATACATATAAAGAAATTATCAATATTGAAAAAGGTCAAAGGTCAATGTGGCATTTAGCAGAAATGTCAAAATCACATTATTGGTTGTAATTCAAGAACATGTTGTCATAGAAACTTGAAATTGGCACAAAATAGCCACTGGCCTACAATTTGAACCCTGGTGTTCAAATTGTACCACAGGGGCGCTAATGGGGCCGCCACAGAGGAAATGCGCCAAGGAGCACAAGCCAGACGCGAGGGAAGGTCCCACGAGCGACTGATCGAGACCCGGTGAGGTTGAATCCCTCATGTAGACTGCGTGGACCCCACCTCTCAATGGTTTCACATCCTCTTGAGCTCTGTCTTCAAACTTGTTTTCAACTTTCCTTTCATGTACTTGTTGACTATCAGTCTGGTGTCAGTATTTAACCTTAGATGGAGTTTACCACCCGCTTTGGGCTGCATTCATAAACAATCCTACTCCAAGTGGTCTTCCATACGTCACATTTCTTACGCCCGCTCGTGGTACAGGGATTCTGTATATATATATATATACATATATACATATACATGTATATATATATATATATATATATATATATATATATATATATATATATATATATATATATATATATATATATACATATGAAGAGTTCATTTGCAAAAACAGATAACTCCATTTTTCTTTTTTTTCCACAAAATGTCATTTTTTACTCTACATTCCACAGATAATACTGATTTATTTGATATATTATTTATTTCATTTGGTAAGAGCCACTAAATTGAATAAATAATATATCAAATCAATGAGTATTACCTCAGTATTTATATATATATATATATATATATATATATATATATATATATATATATATATATATATATATAAAGAGAGAGAGATAGAGAGAGATGTACATATAGATAGATAGATAGATAGATAGATAGATAGATAGATAGATAGATAGATAGATAGATAGATAGATAGATAGATAGATAGATAGATAGATAGATAGATAGATAGATAGATAGATAGATAGATAGATAGATAGATAGATAGATAGATAGATAGATAGATAGACAGATAGATAGATATAGTCAGCACCTTTAATTAAGTGGAGATAATTTATTTGACTATTGCATATACAATAGATGTATTATTTTTTTTGTATGTTGCATATTTGTGACAGTAGGCGTTAGGGGGTTAAATGTGTCCTGTCCACTGCAAAGCTTCATCACGCAGTGGAAACAGGTCCACTGAGTGAGTGACGGACTGAGGCCTCCAGTGGGTCGTGCCAACTAATCATCTATCTTCCATCACTCTTCAGCCACTGGACCCAAGAGCCCAGCACTCATGTACCGTACTCTGTTATTGGACTCCATGCCAGATTTCCTCAGCGTAATCCTTTCTAAATCCTTCTTTTGTTTTTTATTGAAGTAGTCTGTTATCTTCTGTGCAAAAATAAGTCCACACTTTCAAAAAGACTGAAAGAGGTTTGTCTGTACCTAATATTACAAAATAATGAAGTAGAATATCAACTACATTTGTTTGTCAGAAGATAGTATGTTTTATTTTCTCATGCCTTACCATTCACTTATTTTCCTCGACTCTCTGACATGACAAATTTAGAAGTTAGATGAAAGCCTGCCCTATGTGTGTCCCCTTGATTTCTTTGTTGTTTTATCCTCCATTCCCTTGGATGTTGTTGTACTTAACATTTCCTGTATTTACAAGTTTATTTTTCTTGTGTCATTTTTCACCATTACCTCATTTAAACTGTCAACTTTTTCTCCTCATAACATCTTATTTATTTGCTTCTTAATCTTTTCCTGCATTTAAAAGTCCCATTGCACATCACAATAAAGAGGATGTCTCTCAAAATTGATGACACTTATTACGTCATAGCAATCATTTACTATTTTATAATGATAGGAGGGTTTCAGGGTAGAGAGGTGGCCCTCCATGAATAAGATGTATTTTTCCAGCACATCCCACTAATGCTTGACTGAATTAAGATATGATTGTGCTTCAACAAACACCACACACCTACAGTTATGGAGATGCTCTGACGCAGTCGTAGCACCATTTGGCCTCTGTTATTAAAGTCACTCATTTTTTAATTCTGTCCATTTGCTGCTTCTAAGACGCACTGTGGCTTTATAATTTACCCAAGCCACTGAAAGGTGTTATTTAGTCCATAAAGACCCAAACATCAAGTAAAAGCATCAACTGATCTAAAGTTCTCATCCATTAATCCTATCAAGCTATATAAATATTTGGTGTAAAATGCAGTTTGTCATCTTTTCATTTTCATTTATTTATTTCAGTATACTAAAGCATACAATCACAGAAGTCATAAAAAAAAGCGTCCCACAGTACGTCTTTGTCAGGAAGAGGCAAGAAACCCTCAACGGGTTTATACAAGGCCTCCACCTACAACACATTCTGATGATTTAAATTTCCATTATCACATTAGCATATCATTTTTACATACTCTATTATACAAAGATATAAGTGTTTAATGTTTAATCCCCACCCAAGTGTCTCAGTAATTCAGATTAAATACATTGTTGTGTGTAACTTGAAACAGAGGATTGCATTATTTTACATACATACCTTCATTCAAAGTGAGAGAGAGAAAAGAAAATGTAGCACTTTTTGTAATACCAATGTCAAAAACAAAAACAAACAAACAAACAAACAAAAATAATAATAATTTACTTTGCGGTTATGTCCTTGGCAAAACATTAAGTTATTGTTTAGTGACCAATTTACACCAACTTGTGTACTGTTATCCCAAAATTGTATATAAAAATAGTTTTAGTTTTGGCTTTTTTATTTTTTCTCAGTCAGTTGCTTTTTGACATCTGTTTATTTTATTTATTTACAGCTCAGTTCCATCAACAAAACTCAGTAAAAACTAATTTTTTTTAAATACAAATTTTCAGAATTTTTAAATTAAACCATCCATTCAGAACATGTCAGCGCTGACGCATTCAGTACTTGTGACTTTAAATGTATATATATTTACCTCAATTATATATTTTCTACATTGTTGTTATGCTGTGATTGTGACTTTTATGTGAGTTGCTGGATATATAGAGTTTCTCCTAAGGTAATAAATTATCCTTTTCTTTTCTTTTCTTTTCTTTTCTTTTCTTTTCTTTTCTTTTCTTTTCTTTTCTTTTCTTTTCTTTTCTTTTCTTTTCTTTTCTTTTCTTTTCTTTTCTTTTCTTTTCTTTCCTTTCCTTTCCTTTCCTTTCCTTTCCTTTCCTTTCCTTTCCTTTCCTTTCCTTTCCTTTCCTTTTTTTCTCTGGCTGTGGATATTGTGTGTTTGTTCATAGTCACTGTGTTCAAAGATCAAAATAATCATTTCCCAGCACCAGTACATTTCACTCACTTCTATCATGTATTGCACAGTGTTGTAAATTTTCACTCAGGACTTGCGATATTGCAGACTGAGTTTGTGATAGATGTTTGACTCATAGGTGCAAGTCTGTCATGCCCGTCTTATTTTAATTATTTCTGGATGTGGCTATGCAGTGGCTTTGGCTGTGTGCGAGGTTCTGGCTCTGCATCGCATTCTGACATTTCTCTGCTGGAATGTGGAGTGAGGGAGCGAGCAATCGGGAGGTCGGAGGTCAACGAGGCTACAAAGACAGTAATGGTCAAGGCCAAGGACTCCTAAAAGCTCTCCTGAAGCTGATAAGGGTGAAATCAATCCCAGAGAAGAAGCAGGACACTGTCACAGGATGTAATAAGAAATGATACAGACAACTAGATAAATGAAAGAAATATAAAAACTATAAAAATGACCATTGAAGCCACAAGGGAAGAAGAGCGCAACAAATAATCATAATGTGTGTTAAAAATATGTTTGTTTGTGTACATTTAGTGTAATAGTGGTGTAGTGCCTGATGGCTGCGGGGTTTGTTTGTTTTTCAACCACTCCGAGGTGCAGTTTATTGTTAGAGTACAGCATGGATATTGAAGAATAGATTTTTTTTCTGGCTACATTTCTCTTCCAATTGAACAACATATTAATTTTTAACATTTTAAAGTACACTATAACACTGAAGTATGGTTATACTATTTAATTTTGTTCTATCTGTCTTCATATTTCGTCAATAAAAAAATACAACACCATCAAAACACTTCTCTCCAAACACATTTTTTTTTTTTTTTATCTCATCTGGTAAATAAACGTATACATTAAATATATAAACGTTACCCTATTATTGTCACAATACCTTTACCTTAGTCACAGTAATAATACAAGTTGCTGTTACAAAACTGGTACTAGAGCAAAAAAAGAAAATGAGTTTAGGTAGTATGAGACATTTATTTATAGAGCAACAAGAAAATCACCTAAAAGAAATAAATAAAATACAAAAATAAAAACATAAAATTAAACTAAGAATCAAATTCTCTGCGGTTTTAAAATGAGAGATAAATAAGGTTTTACAACTTGATATAAATATTGACTGTCATGTTATTGTATAACTGCTATGAATGTTGTTTACATGAAACAAACATTTCAATTTGTCTGATGTAATCTTTGGCCTTTCTCCAATATTGACTATTACAGTAGATGCATCGTCTCACAATTGCACTTTTCAGTAGCAACAACCACAAACACTCTGTGATACGACACAATGGAACACATTTGGTTTCATGACACTTGGTCATCGAGAATTATGTTGCTTTCAAAAATGTCCTATTTGATCAGAAATTTTGGTTTCATTTTACTTGAAGCTCCTTCATTACATTTGGTGTGTTGTCCACTTTAAACACACCTGCCTTTAAGCAGAACTAGTGTTGAAACCCTTTTGAATAAACACTATAGAAGTTTTAATCTGACATTTGCACCACAGAGGAAAAGTTTTTAATCTGATATTTGCACATACTAGCATTGTACAGAAAATTATTCTGTATATTACTATTTATTTAACATATTTTATAAATTTTAGAACTATGCAAGAACATTTTGTTCAATATTCACCATGTGCCAACTCTAAGTTTTTAATCGTGTTAGGGGAAGCCTTTAGCACACTGTATTAAAATCGTCATGGTACGACAACCATCGGTAAAAATCACATCAATTATAATGACCCTACACTATAGAAAACAGAAGATCTCTGTGTGATTAAACAGATACACTGTTGAAACAGATGTTGGGTGAACTGATACCATCAAAACAAGATAAGAAAGTTGAAACTGTTTTGAAACTGTTTAGCTGCTAAACAAAAGAAATCAAGTGTGTCCATGAACTGAGTTGATGAGTCTGAAAAGGAACGACAATGTGCAGCTGAAAACCTATGTTTGTTCAGTATGAAAACATAAGACAAATATATGATATACAATATATGATAGGTGAAAGGGGAGTTGAACCTTCAGCTATGACTTAAGTCTGTTTGTGGGACTTGTCACCAAATTTGACGATGAAAATCAATATTATTTGCTAATTTATTTTTAGCACAATGTCCAGCCTTGACGAAGTGATGAAGTCTTTCTGACACATCAGTGCCTTTTGTTCCAAATCAGTGTTTTAATAAAAGTTTACACCACAACAAGAAATATGGTACAAAAAATTTATTTAGTAACAGTTTTGTAAACATTTGAGGTAAATGAACATTTACATCAACTTGTTCTTACAAAAGAATCATTCATACACAAGGCACTTCTTTTGTTTAAGACAGCATTGAAAACAGGTTGCTGTTCTGAGCATTGTGAGATGGTTCCTACTCCCTGATGAGCCAGAGAAATCATGCTCTGCATGAAACGTAAGAGGAGAGAGTTTGGAGGAGTCACGGGAACGACGGGCTTTGAACACAACATCTTGTCAGGGCTTCGTGTGCAGGGTTAGGGAAGGGCCAGCTACCCAGCTAACATTCTCTCAACAGCAGAGTTATGACATCTAACCAGAGTCCAACCAGTCTGTGAGAACATACTGAGTGAACACGCAGAAAACTACCCCATCTAGTTTCTCTCTCACTCTCTCTCTCTGTTGTTTTTTAATTCTCCAAACTCAACGATATCACTTTCAGGTCTTGAGCTTGAAATAAATAACAGTTCTTTTTTAATACTGCCTTTTCTGTGAAGAGCCGCTGTATTTTACTTTTAAGACATTGTTTTTTTTTTCCTTTGAGGATCAGAGATTGGCAGTTTGGTGTCACTCTCTCTCTTTCTCTGTCTATTACTACTAATAATAGCATCATAGAACAGCAGTTTTCTTTCCTAAATGTGCAAATCTTTATCAACCACTAAAATGTAAACTTTAGGAATCAAAAACAAATGCAGATAACAAAGATTTTTGTCATTTTGAACAATAAACATGCATGGGGAGGGGCAGGTTTTACCTATGAGATGTTAAGATGTTTATTTGCCTCTTGGAGTGTTGCCGTTTGCACGCTGTTATATAAGCAACTGAAGTTAGATACAGTATGTCACATGTCTATATAGGTACAGACACTCATGCGCCATACAGTGCTATTATGTGTAACCCTCTTTGGAAAGAGTAAACAGCTGCTAACACTTTCCAGTGCTCTTATCTCAGTGTATTAGCCTGCACATTAAAGTCTGGAGAATGAGTGAAAAAAATGTAGAAAATCTACTTAAGATAATGATGGTGAATCCAGATCTGTGACCCAGATCACTACATTTTCACACAGTCAAAGTGTGTGTACTCACACACTGTCACATCACTCTCCGAGAGGTTAACACTCAGGATAACACAGTGGATTTAAAGTTGCTGTTTTCGTGCCCAGGTGGGGTGTGAATGAACCAAACAGCACACTAAGACGATACAGACTGATGACTGTGGCTGGTGATGAATGCAGATCAAAGTTTGTGTTCCTAAAGATCTCTAAGAATCATGATGAATACAACACAAAAGGAGCCATCAAGGTCAGCCGCAGCCTGATGTTTGGATACAACGCCAGCCATTTTGTCTATTTTGAAAAATTGTAGATGTTTTGCAATCACAAACTGACTACAGGTATGTAATTTATGAGTAAAATTCAATTCAGTTTTTAAAAAAATAGCACTTTTCAGAATAAAACCAATGAAAAAGCACATGAAACATGTGAGAGTAAAAATTGTTAAAACTCTCAAAGTTGCTCTCAGGTGGGATTAAAAAGGGGGTTGTGGATCTGGTCTAACTAAAAAAAAAAAAATGAGGAGCTTCAAGTCAAACCAACCAGCTTTGGGAGCTCATTTTGGTGAACACTTGTTGTATAATATTTCAAGATATTTTAAAGATAACATCTTATCATTTTGCATGTAGTGGAGAGCATTTTTCATTGCAGACATGGTAGCTAAAGGCAACACTGACAGAGGCAGGCATAAGGGACTCTGCTCCTGTTTTCCTCTGTAGTAACCTAAGAGTGATGGGAAGATTTTGATCTCTATGTTGTAGATGTTACTGTTTATAAAAGACCCATGTGCATGTAAGCATTGTAGGAATGACTTCTAGCAGCAGTACTGACCCTTATCCAACGTCTGTTTGTTTTGCATCTTTGGTGACAGATTTGTCAGTGAATCAGTGAGTTGTAGGGCTACACATGCAAGCATGCACAACCACAAGGAACATGATATGTGTAATGTTGATTAAAAAACTAATACCTGAATGAACTAAGTTCATAACAACAAGCGTATGGCAAAACTCAGGAGGAGCTGCAGCAGGTGTTCCAGGTCAAAGGTCAAATGCTGCTGACATGTAGTGCAGAACGTGCAGTTCACATTTGCGCCAAACCAGATATATGTGCGAATGATCTGGCCACACATCAAGTAAGTGATCTGTACAACATCGCACATAAAATAAAAAAATACACAGTCATCACTTTGACAAATGATTGTATTCATTTGTGAGAAACAGTCCTTTAGGCTTTAGTCTCAACAAAAAGGAAAAAAATAGATAAACACTGTGAGATTGTCCCCCAAAACCAAACATGTTGTTCAGATGTGTCCATGTCCAATATGACGTTACAAAGTCTTTCAGTCCATCTGTCACTGTGCGGAGCCCTCGGACTAGCACTGCATTATCACACTTTGTGTGCATGATTTAAGACCATCCAGAAAAACAAACCTTGTCTCGTCTACTCTACAACTCACCGATTGCACTAAACCAAAGAGCGCTGCTGATGAAGCCATTTTCACATTTGCCGATGCTCTGTTTTCTGCTTTCTTGTCTCTTGTTGCCTATTCTTACTTAAGTTTTTTTGGTGTTTTTGCTTTTTAATTTTTTTTATTGTTTTACTTTAGTGTGATTTTTTTTTTTTTACTGAGAATCACTGTGTGTGAGGGTGGATTTGGGGGAAGCAGGTGTTGTTTGGGGGAAGGGAGGTTTAAGGGCTGAAGTTACTCAGACCGCCAAGT
Source organism: Siphamia tubifer (assembly GCA_020466265.1). NCBI lineage: Eukaryota > Metazoa > Chordata > Actinopteri > Kurtiformes > Apogonidae > Siphamia > Siphamia tubifer. The sequence goes on along the minus strand of CM035803.1, from coordinate 22,145,835 downwards.
CGTTCGGCCTGGCCCTGACACTGCTGCTCTTACTGGCCCGACTGAGCCGCCGTGGATCCGTGCTAACCGTTACTGGCGGCTCGTGCATCTCCACTGTAGTGGTGGTGATGTGACCCTCCTCTGGCTCACTCTTCCCCCCACCCCAGCTGCCTGCATTAGAGGCTGAGCCAGGGCTGCTGCTGCTGCTGCTGGAGGCAGCTGTGGTTGTGTTGGTGATGCTGGTGTTACTTGTGGGCAGGAGCAGCGCAGCATCAACAGGCTGCTGCAGCTGCTCGTTGTTAGTGCTGCTGGAAGAGGAGGAAGGGGAGGGGGAGGTGGCCTTCATCTCACGAGTCTGCTGCTCGGTGGCCAGGTTGGCCCAGTTCTGCTGCGTGGCCAACCTATGGTTGTTATTGCTGCTGATGTAGTAGTGGGAGGAGGGGGAGGGCTGGCGAAGAGAATCCCCCTGTTGGAGGTCATCCATCTTGAACTCTCCTGAGGGCATGGCCGCCGGGCCCATTGGGGGCAAGAACGCCCCGCTGCCCGCTGTCACATCCGTGTAGTTGGGAGGGTAGCTGAGGCTGGAGGGGGCAGTTCTGGAGGCTGAGGCCAAACACTCAGGCTCCACAATGTCGGCGTGGTGCAGCGACTCATGGTCAGGTGCAAATTCATTTGTCATGCCCTGTTTAACTTTCTTCCATCCAAGGTGATAGATCTCTAACAAATTCAGCAAAAGAGACACGCAAGCCACTACAAGCATAAATATAATAAAAATTGTCTTTTCAGTGGGCCTCGAAATGAAGCAGTCCACAGTGTTGGGGCAGGGCCAACGTGCACACTTGTACAGGGGTCTCAGCTGGAAGCCATAAAGGAAATACTGGCCCAAAATAAAACCCACTTCAAACAGGGTCTTAAAAATAATATTGAACACATAGGTACGCAGTAATGCACCTCTGATACGGATTTTGCCGTGCTCGTCCCTGATAGGTGGCTTCTCCTTCTTGCCCCCTCCACCTCCAGTTTCTCCACCATTTTTATAAAGGAGTTCTTTCTCCTCTTGGAATCTGTTGGCTTTGCGCATCTCCTCCTCCTTCTCTTTCCGCTTCTCCTCCATGCGCACAATGTGCAGGACATGGCCCAGGTAGATGAGGGTCGGCGTGGAGACAAAGATGATCTGCAGCACCCAGAAACGGATGTGCGAGATAGGGAAGGCCTCATCGTAGCAGACGTTCTCACAACCGGGCTGTTGGGTGTTGCAGGTGAAGTCAGACTGCTCGTCACCCCAGACCTCTTCAGCTGCAGCCCCCAGCACCAGGATCCTGAAGATGAAGAGGACAGTCAGCCAGACTTTGCCTATGACCGTTGAGTGCTCCTGAGCGTTCTCCAACAGTCGCCCAAGAAAGCTCCAGTCGCCCATGCTTCAAGATTTCTAGCCTATGGAGAAAGTACAGGCTGGAGAGGACAAAAGAGAAAGGAGACAGAGACACGGAGAGTGAGAGTGTGACAGAAAATGTCAAAAGTTAGAGAATGCGCTCAGAGCTTAGCATCACCAAGGCCTTACCCTCAACTCTCCGCACATTCGAACACACATTTGAACACACTGATGAACAACGAGGTGACCAGGTGGACACATTTTTTTCCTTTAACATAAAATATCGAACATAAAACTGCACAACGAAAGCAACCGCTTATCTACTGAAATCAAAACACCACTTTCCCTTTCAGCCCAGATGCTTTTTAGCAGCTCATATACTGTATAGGCCACCTGTTTGACTGAACTCTAGTTCACTCTGCCTTTTTTCTCTGTCTCTCTATGTCAGGCTGCTCTCTCTCTCTCTCTCTCTCTCTCTCTCTCTCTCTCTTTCTCTCTCTCACCTGCTCGCTCCAGTGCTCAGCAGGCATGTGCTGAGATCAACATTATAATGTTCGAAAACAGCATTTAGCAGAGATGGGGCTCTGGTATGGCACAGGCACACACACTGACCAACAAATACTGACACACACACACACACACACACACACACACATACACACACACACATGCACACACACACTCAACTCCCACCCGTCCTGTCTCAGCCTGTTTACTGTAAATTCAAACAGAAAAATGACTCTTACTGTAAAGTGACTGTCACAAATATTGGTAAAATCCTAAAAAAAAATAAGCAGTTTTATAATGACATGAAACAGTCTCAATCCCAATATATCTTCAATAAACCCAAAAAAGTTGTAACTTTATTATTTAAGTTACTAATATTTTAGGCCTTTTTTTTTTTTTTTTAGTCTTCCTCATCTTTGAAGTAAGCCAACAGATGAATAAGTACCAAATGTAGTCTCACAAAAACCTTCAAAACTGACTTTAGATTTAATTAAATCAAGTTAAGTATTGTATTTCATATTACCTGGGTGATAAAGAGGTGATAAAGCATTTTGAGAGCTTATCTCTATTCTGCAAGCCCAACACACAGAGACACACAGAAGAGAGGAACACTTACTAAAATATTCTTGTATTAAAGGTGATAAATCCATCGACTAGGGTTCACAATATGTATGACACCTGGAAGAGAAAAGCATCAGTCAATCATCAATTTATTGAAATTCATCAGATGGTAAATGTGGGACAAAAAGACTTCAAAACAGAAAATATAAGGGAAAAATTAACATAATATTAGTTTTAACTGAAAGTAAAACCATAGCTTTTTTTTTTTATTATTGAGAGTTAATGGTAGAAAATGTACAATCTGACATAAACACATCTGATATTAACCAAGTCTTCAGTAGTGGATTCTATTCAAACAAATGATAAAGTTATAAAGTTTACCGTTTGACCTTGAAGCGTAACTTTTTTGTGACTTTCTCCAAGTTGTCAGGTATTTGCTGTTTTTATTTCTGATGGTGAATGTAACAGACAGGTTCAGGCCAGGTTCAAATACAAAGCCATACCTGCCATCCTGACAATACAGACTGTGCCAGAGTCCACAGACTCCCTTTAAACACCGCAAGCTTTGTCTGGCTTTTGTCTCAAACTTGTTGCGTAAAACTGACTCTTAATTACCAGAGAATTACACACACACTCACACACAAAAAAATACTTTTCTTTATTTAACTTACACTTATTTAGAATTTAGAATCACTCAGTTGCGTGTGTGTATGAGCCATACCTTTAGAGTGGAGATGTCATACTTATATAGGGAAACCAAATCCATTTGCCATCACTGGTGCCATTATTGGAGTGCGTCGAAAGCGCAAAGACCTCCCGCGGCTGCTGCAGCGACCCTCCCTCTGTCTCCCTGATCCCAAAATCACAACCTGCTACCTCTTTGACAGCTCATCAAACTCTTTTTTTTCTTTTTTTTTAAACAAACTCATTAATGCATAAACTACTCCACGCGTGGCCTGTCTGTCCTGTCTGCCTTTTCTCTTTGCGTAAAACTACTTTTCCTCTGTTGCTGTTAGTTCATGGAGGCGGCTTGGTGTCGGAGATGGGGCTTGGTTAAACGGAGCTGCCTCCCGTTTCCAGCCATGTCTGGACTGTCACATTGTGTGACCATGCATGAGTGAATCCACAGAGTCATCAGCCTGTCCGGAGTCACACCACGCCCCTGCAAACCTCCCCAAAACCTATCCAAAAGTGCGCAAAAGGTGCCCAATATACTGTATGCCCTAAAACCTGCCGCCAAACAGGTTACACATGGAGTCCAAAACTTCCTCTGTATATCAAACTTTTCACATATTATCCATGAACCCCCCCCCCCCCCCCCCAAAAAAAAAAAAAAAAAATTTTTTTTTTTTTGAAAAGGCCTTTTCAGAAGTTACATTTGTTAAACTACATTTAAAGGTGACTGCACTGTTTGCCATATATGATCTGAAAACAAAGCACATTCATTTAAATACGATGAAATAAACATGTATATTTGTCAGCAACATTTTAATATTCTCACATAGAGGACATTTATCTCCTCTTTTATATATATTTACATTATATAAGATCTTTCTCCTAATAGCCTCATATATAATAATGCAATAAATATATAACTTGACAGTTATATTTTAATATGCTCACCACGTTTTAATATATTGTTTTAAGTTTTACTTTTAACATGTATATGGTCTATACTGTATAATCAAACTGTATATGGTCATGGTATTATAGACAACATAACATGGGATTTGAAGTTAAGAACTGTGGTAAAGGAGAATAATATATATATATATATATATATATATATATATATATATATATATATATATACATATATATATATATATATATACAAACATTTAAAGGAATCACCTTAATTCCATTAAAAAAACAAACCTCTACCTCTTTAAACTCCTATAAATATCAAAACAAAACCCACCACACAGTTGTTTTTGATTTATGAAAAAGGTCTTGAACAACAAGACTTTATTGATCAAAGTGCATGTGTAATATTTCAGGTACAAAACACAATAATCACAAACAATTAATTCCTTCATTTCATTGTTTAAAGCAATCTGTCCATTAGTGTCTGACTACAAAACCTACAAAATGACAGAAAACTGTCAAAACAAAACAAAATACAACATGTTATTTCACAAAAACAATGTCAGACTGGAGTGATTAATGCTCAAACTTAAAGACAATTTCCATTATACATTAGTGTTCACAAACAACATTTGATGCAACAGGCAGCAAGGGTCAAAGGTTAAGCAAGTTTAACACATGCTTTGTTCATGGTGTTTTTGTTCAGTGATTGAGTTTTTGCACTCTGATCCATTAATATGCAACATAATGCATGTTTGCATAAGTAGCTCCAGTTACATAACTTTTCTGTGTGCAGATTTTCTCATAAAAATGCTAAAACTGATACATCCATTTATCTCACATACACCTCTTCACTGTTTTCTAACCATGTGGTCACACTAGGCGTCTTCTAACAACAACACAGATGTGACTAATCAAGTTAAGTTATTCTTGGGCGAAGGCAAAGACACTCAGTTCTTCATCTGCTGCGGTTCCTCACATACAGAGGACGAGCAGTGATTAGTGCGAGGGCTAAAATAAGGCACATGCTGAAAGCTGATACAGCCAGCTGGGGTCAGTACAACCACAACAATACACAAGTCCAGTAACACAGGAGTCCATCCACATTGAACAGGACACCTTCAGGGCAGCGTTTCATACAACACAAATACAAACAGTCGTCACAAGAACAGTAGAAACCATCACTAGAAAGATATTAAGAGTCAACAGGAGGCCAGAAGAAATATAGAAAAATGTAAAATATACCAAAAAATAATTATTAAAACAAAAACTATACGTGCAAAGCATCGATTCATATCTGTTAATTACTATATTTTCTTCACAAATTGAACCTACACTCATGACAAATACCATTCAAGCAAAACTCAGTGATGAATATTTCATCGTTTTTGTTTCTTTCTACATATTTGATCTGCTGATACATTTTTTTTTTTTTTACCATTTTATTTACAATTAAATACTTCATATATTCACAATATGGTTTGTCGGGAGTTTGTCTAAAGTTTAAGCATACAGTGTTTTCTCCAACATCGTCTCATTGTATTCAGGTCAGTTTGCAAATAAACATGCAGTTTGTACATTTCGGTTCAAGTAGACGACATGATGTTTGAATGTAAGCGTAACCACATGCAACATTATACCCATTAATGTGCTGTTTTCTGACAGGGTAATATTATGTTTATCAGAAACGGTACTCTCAGAAACTCATTTAATGATAAATCTGTGAACATAAGTTCATGCTACAGTCACATGATTGAGTAAAGACAGATCATTAAAAAAAAAAAATCACTTGTTTTTTTTTTAATTAGGAAGTTATGTCACTTGTTGTAAACTAGACACTAAAATACTAAATGATTCAGGCACTTTTTCTTCTACTTCTCCATCACTTTATTAGTTCTCCATCTTCCTCTAACGTCATAACATCTAACATTAAACCACTAGATGTCAGCGTAGAATAGTTTTTCACCAGTCATACAAGAAACCTCAAAATCAATAAATTAAAACAAAGCATCAATCAAAGTTTATCTATCAGTGAAGGGAGAAAAAAATAGCATCTCCTTATGATAATGTGGAAGGCAACACTTTTTAGTAAAGGTATAAATCATGTATGTAAGTAAACCTTTAGGAGAAAAGAGGATTTAAAGCAGGAAGTAACATGAATTTTCCTGTTTCCATTGAGTAATGACTAATTCACTTCATATTTACTTAGTGATCATTGAAAGAATGTCAAACTGGTTACCTCGTACATGATATGGGGTTACATTAGATGACGTTTAGTTGCATAAAATACTCCACTTTAAACCCATTACGTTTTCATAATCTAAACGTATAGGTGTTTAACGAAGTAAGATAAAAACGTCAAATTCAGATGACCAAAAGATGATTCAGACTAAAAAAAAAAAAAAGATAATATCAAAACTAAATCAAAATGCAAAGTAAGTTTAAAGGAACTGCAACCTATTAACATATGAATGAGTCTGGGTTAACATGTCATGTGACCAATCATATGAATTGAAATAAGACTGTTAGTGGTAAAAGGAATTTCTGATACATCCATGAATTAAGGATTATGCACATACATGATCAGCATTCTCAATATAAAGTTTTAGTAGTCCATGGATGCACTGACACTACTACGTGCAGCATTTACTTCTGAGAATTTAAAGATTGTCAAATTTAAAAAATTAAAAAAAAAAAAAAAAAAAAAATCACTGATTCCAGTTTCACTAGAGTTTTAATTACGCTATGATTGACAAATGATGATTCATAACCTCTATTAGCAAAGAGCATCACACTACTATTCTATTCTTATATACCTTTTGTGCCAATTTCAGCTTCGCATAGTTTCACAACCTGTTTGACCTTCCCATGAGACAAAGCTCATGTACAGGTTATTTACCAAAATCTAGGTCAGTTGAATTTACAGTTTGTAGAACCACTTCACCACTGCCGGACAGCTCTCAACACATGGTCTTGTTACTGGATGAATCTGCAGACGAGGACAGCAGCATCTCATTCTTCTTGTTCTGCAGGAGGGAGTTCTCCCTGGTCCCGCTGTCTGAGTGAGTATAAAGGTGTTTCCTCTTCTTGGCTCTGTCTGAGCATCTCATGAGCGCTTTGATGATGAGGTAACACAGCTCAGCCACATTCAGCACCATGCAGATGGCAGACGATGCTACCATGAAGATGGTGAAGATGGTTTTCTCCGTTGGCCTGGAGATGAAGCAGTCCACCTTATTGGGACAAGGCCACTGCTCACACTTCACCAGCCTGGGCATCTTGAAACCATCGTACACAAAGTAGAGAGCGTACATGAACCCGCCCTCGAAGATGAGGCGGAAGAACAGGCTGCAGGTGTATGTCCACCACAGCGGGCCTGTGATGGGAAGACGCCTTTTCTTCAACGTCTCCAGGTCGATCTCCGTCATCTTCTCCGTGCCGTTGGAGGCCAGCATGGTCCTCTTGTCTCCACGTTTCCTGTAGGCAACATGCATGGCCACCAACAGAGCAGGGGTCGAAACAAATATAAGCTGCAAGCACCACATGCGGATGTGTGAGACAGGGAAGAAGTGGTCGTAGCAGACGTTCTTGCAGCCGGGCTGCTGCGTGTTGCACGTAAAGTCAGACTGCTCATCACCCCAGACGCTCTCTGCAGCCAGAACCAGAATAGTGATGCGGAAAATGAACAGAACGGACAGCCAAATCTTTCCAAGGCTGGTGGAGTGTTTGTTGACGCCTCCCAGCTGGGCATAGAGCGCCCCCCAACTCATTGTGGCAGAGAGATGAACTCTAGAGGCTCAGACGATCTGTAGACAGTGACGAGAAAACAACATTTAGCAAGATGATGAGAGAGATCATCTTAAATAATACTCTAGAGATAGACAGACTTTAGCCTAGCCATATGAACACCTGGTAATGACAGAGCAAATTTTAAGATTTCCAACTGGACCAGCACTTGAATGCTGAGTTTGATGATTCGTTCCAGATTTACAGCTCTATTACTCTGAATGTAAAGTTCTACAATCCAGATTTACTTATGTACTTGTTATTTTCACTGACAATCCAGTTGTATACATATCTGGTTAAAGATCATACATTTTGAATAGTGTCAAATGTTATTTTCCAGGGGTACAAGTGTGACACATATGCTCTACAAGGTATCATTTTAGAAGTTAAAGAAGTTGAAGTTATCCATCAAACTGTTGACGTTTTAGATGTAATGAAGATGACACAACCAACTGTTAAACAAGTTTCATTGGAACTTTGTATTTTATTTTGCTATTTTTGTCTAGAAGATGAGGACATGGTTTAATAGACAAAAATTACTTAAATTAAGAGCAAAATGGGCTGTGAATACAGTGTCATAGAAGCCTTTCAGTGATATAAAACCTCTAAATAACCTATATAATCTTTACATCAACATAAAGTGTATTCAGGTGTAAGCATGCCTGTGTACTACCTCTGTCGTGGCTGCATGATGAGTACAAACTTCAGTGTTTTATGGTTACTATTGAATAAAATATACTTTTGGGTTATGTACAAATGTATTAGTTAAGCATGTGCTGGTCTTATATGTACAAATGTTGTGATATAACAAGTTAAACAGGAATTAAAACAGGTTGCCCAAATGAATATAATGATAACTTTCTAACACTTGGAGGGTTAATATTCAAACTTTACAAACTATTAGGGTCCAACTACAGAAATAAATAAACTACTAAAAATGGGTATAGCAAAATATGACCCCTTTAAATGACAATTTTGTACATTTTAAACCATGTCAAAAATTATGTATGAATTGCTAATAGGAGGAATAGATAAGTTTTCTGGCTGCAGGATGTCAGTTTGTACCAGTGTGATATGGAGGGATTAGTAGACAGTGCTTTCCTGGGGATTACCAGGTCTGCCACATTAGAGATGAAATATGATATTATGAATATGTACGTGAAGCAAGTGCATCAAAGTACCACACAGTGACAGATAAAACACCACGTTACCTACATTTCTTTAATACAAACACCTCCATGACATGTTTGAATATTTGTAGTGATTTAATCGTGTTAGTACTACTTCACTGTGCTACAGGTAGCCTAGAAAAACATGCGGAAAACACTTTAATTGCTTTTTACTGTAAAACCCTAGAGCTATGTATGTAACTTTCACTTTAATTTCACCATAGATCACTTCTTGTTTTTGCTTCTCATTTTAATTGTATTAATTATTGTTAAGGTCACTATATGTTTAGTGAATTATCATGTATCATTATCATTTTTTCTTTATAAGTTTTTTTAAAGTTTCATTGTTGTCTAAATTCACTGTTTTCCAAGTCACATTAGAGATTCAATAAACAATTAATAAACCTCTGTTTTTTTTCAGGTAAGGTTGCTGCAATTCTTAGCTATTTATTTAAAGAACAGAAGCTAGAGAGAGGTGAAAGAAAGAAAGAAAGAAAGAAAGAAAGAAAGAAAGAAAGAAAGAAAGAAAGAAAGAAAGAAAGAAAGAAAGAAAGAAAGAAAGAAAGAAAGAAAGAAAGAAAGAAAGAAAGAAAGAAAGAAAGAAAGAAAAGGAAAACCAACTTCAAGTTTCACATTAAGGTCCAGAGCATCTTCTACTAGTTTGACTTCTCCTGGAGCATGAACACCACTCAGACTAAACATATTCTATCATTTGATGTTTTAGTGGTGGATGTGGAGACGGCGTCACATCCATGTGGGTTGAGATCTGGTGACTGAAGGAAATATCATATGATGAAACAATAGTCACTTTTTTAAAGAGGAAATGTTGTCATGTTCCTGGATGTGACATAGTTGGAACTTTCCACAGGTAGAGTCAATGGAGCCTCAGAAAAGATTTTGAATTACTGGTGCAACATGGCTGACTATCAAGAACTTGATGGGACACATGAGAGTTTCTTTTTTTTGTGTGTGTTTTTGTTTTGTTTTGTGTTCATCTCTTGTTGTTTTTGCCTTTTTTGTAATTGTGTGTCGACGCGTTTGTCAAGTTTTGTCTCCCCTGAATAATAACAATAAAAATTTTATCACAAAAAAAGGAGACATTTTACTTTGCTATGTTTTTACCTTTGTTTATCAGCAAGATAACTCAAAAACTTATGGACGGATTTTGCTTAAACTTTCAGAGATAATGTGTCAAGGAAGAAACCATTACATTTTGAGCTACAAAGGTCAAGGTCACAGCGAAGGTCAAAGTCTAAAACACATAAGTGGTGATATCTCAGAATCCAGACAAGATAATATCACGCCAATTTTACCTTCTGTGTTATAACACCGATAGGATCGATAACGTCACGTTTTGACATCATATGACGTCAAGCGAATGGTATATTTGGAAAGTGTATGTACCTTAAAGCAGGTTTATTGACACATTTTGTTAAATCTGACAATATCTTGTGCTTCATATTTAACATTAGATCTAACATCTGACATTTGGTCATTGTGCGACGTCGCATAACGTCAGTGACGTCATACATGGTCAAATATAGAAATAGCCATATTTTAAAAACGGGACATAGGATTTCTTTGATTTTTTTAAGCCCTCTAAGGGATTGTTAATGACAGAAAAAATAATTTGTTTGCGAACACTGAATACTAGTTTACAAATAAGTTATGAACATCCAGATCCAAACCTTGGCAGACGTGTGCTGCTTCGTGGAAGTCTGTACTTTCTATTCTATAACTTATGCAAGGGATAACGTAATGCCCACGCGTTACTATCAGAAAAATAATTCCTGACGGGGTCGAACAACACCCTGACGCCGAAAGGAAATATTTTTCGATAGTAATGTGTGGGCAATACATAATCCTGCTTATTCTACGGTTATTCCAGTTTATTAGTGCTACTATTCTAACAGACTGGATAAAATAGTTGTTACAACATAACAAATATTTACTTTCAAAATGGCCGATCTACCTGCGGAGTGATATGGTGCCGTGAATCTGAAGTGAGAAAACCTGTTGCCATTGGCAGTGGGAGTTAATGGTGCAGCAGATCCACCCGCAGAACGCTGGGAACGTCCATTCAGAGTGAATAGGAGCTGTTGCACGTTCTAGAGGGCCGTAGAATAAGGATTAATAAACACCATCGTCAACTGCCATCTTATGTGGTTATTATAGCCAAAATCCTAATTTTGTTGTTTTGTTAAAAAAATTCATTAGTTCTTTCAGTTAAATTATGGCTGGATGAACTAGTTAAACCCTCTGACCTGGAGGGGACCTGGTTTTCATTTTCAAAGTGCAACAGTTTAATCAGATTTGGCATCCTCTTCCTACTCAACCTGAATATAATTAGAATGTATGGGGTTTGGTTTGACACATTTTAAGTCCTGAGATAGTTGTCTTTTTTTTTGGGGGGGGGGGGGGGGGGGGGGTTCAAATGTGTGTCTATCATGTTGGCTTTCCCCTGTTGTACTTTTGGTTTGTTCACTCTGTCTATTTTTCAAAGACATTCTATGGGATGTTTTTGTGACTAAACTTTGAATGAAAAGATTGACAACATCTGAAATGCCTTTGTTTTATGCCACATCGAAGGCAAAATTCAATATAAATTTGCATACACACATTTTAACTTATGCTCTAAACAGTCATTTAATTGAAAATATAACATACATACAGCATTTGGGGAGGACTATAGTATAGTATAGTAGACCTATTACACATCTGGAGTATAAATGATTAAAGCACTGATAAATTCTGCCGGAAAATGAGAAAATTAAATGATCATATGAGCTGATTATTTACAGTTTAGAAAGACTGATTTAGAAAGACTAGATTCGTATCATTATTAGATAAGAATCTAGAAGTGATATGCAAGCTGTGATTTGGTCAAAGGTGGTTTGACTGAAATTATTTTAATTACAACATTGTACAGGGAGGCCCTGGGTCATGGAGGACTGAACCTGCCATATTTATTTTTACATTTTTAATTATGGCAGGTTCAGTCCTCCATACTAAGTGTCATTCAGTTAGCCATTGTTTTTTAATATGTGATGAGGATTTATTGGTCTCCCTGAAACAGAGTGGTAAATACTTACCTTTGGCAGTGTTGCATATATTTAGTAAAAATAAGACAGATTTTTAAGTGCACTTTGATCCTTTTATATGTTTAACAAAAATCTGACCTTAAAAAATGTCCCTTCTTTTTCTTCTAATTCATTTAATGTAAATGCATCTATTTTGCATTTACTCTTAATCTATTAACATTGTATTTTACACATTTGTTGCTTTGTATAGACAGCATAGTATAGTGAATTTCATTTTATTATTGTGACTCATTGTCAGGTTAGCCTTGAATGATATCAGTTAACCCTTTAACCCCTGATGCGTCACCACTGATGCGTTCTGAATGGATGGTTTAGTTAAAAAAAAAATTTTTTTTTTTTGTTATTTTAGTGAAAATTTTGTACACAGAAATGATGTACAGGTGTTGAAAAGCTACTGATTTACAAAAAGAAAAAGGCCAAACTGTAACTACTGGAACCAAATTACAACACTAGTCATTTATTTCTTTTTGGGCTTAGTTTTTTATTTATTAATATTTATTAGTTTCTGTTGATGTTGTTTATTTTGGTTTATTTTTTTCTATGTTTCATTTATTTATTTATTTTTCAATTGTATTCTATTAATGTCTTACTTTGTTCATGTTACATATTATTTTGTTAGTTTATTATTCATTTTTCTGATCACTTTGGCAGTTCTTATTCATTTCGTTGCTTATTTTATCTTTTTTTGTTTTGTTTTTTACTGTGGAACTGCTTAAGTGTCAGGGGTTAAAGGGTTAATGATGATGGTGACAAAAGGGGGACAAATAACAACAAAGACAAAGCAAACAAACAGTAAATCATTAGTATTCAATGTCATTTTAAATATAGGCTATGAATTTTGCTACCTGTTCATCTCTACTGCCATATTTGAAGTTGTATTTATGTATTTAATTACATTTTACTTCATTTAGTTTATCATAAAGATCCAAAATCAGTACCTTTATGTTCATTGAACAGGAAGGTGATTCAAAACTCAAATGAAAAGTTTTTGAGTGAAAAGTGACTACATTAGTCACACAAATAAGATGTAAACACACAATACTTGTCTCTGAAATGTAATGGAATAGAAGCACAAAGCGGCCTACAATAGAAATACTCAAGTAAAGTACAAGTACCTCAATCTTTAAATATAGTAGGTACTTGGTTACATTCCATTGCTGTCTTAATGCTGGTCAAACCTATTCAGTGTCCTCTGCTGTCCTGTGGGTGGAGGCATTGTCATTCTAAAAGACATCCCCTTATCCTTCTTATGTTCAAACAGATATAATTATAAAATATATTAATAATTCAAGCATCAGCCTACATGAGGAAGGTCTCAGTCATATTGACATTCACATAGAAACTCAAGGAAAGTGATTTTATTTCTTTTACAAATGATTAAATCAATACTAAATGACTTAGAAGTGGTAGTGACACTTTATATTGGACTACTCTAAATTGTACAGTAAGTTTAATTCATGTGTACGAAATAGACCTTTATCCAATTAAGACTCAAACTTCCATGTAAATAACAATAACTCAAGTCAGGCAGAAAAGTCAGTTTTACCAAATACTTATGCGTTGTTGTTTTTTTATACTTATAAAAATTTAAACACAGGAATCATACTCTTTGTTGATAGTTTGGAAGCAGGTAGTGATACGTCCGCGTAGTAATTGAAGGAATTGGAATAAAGTGCAAACCCCCCCCCCCCAAAAAAAAACATTATTTTTCACTGTATTCTCCACTCACCTGTCTAAATAGAGCTTATCCGGTAAATTTCAGTAATTCTCCATGAAGGTACAGGGTTAATCCTTTGTGGTTTGAAGAAAATATAAATATAAGGAGATAACTCTACTCGTCTGTTCTTCCGACTGAGGAGACCCCGGAGGCCCTAACACTTATCACCTGGTGCGCGAGCATACACTAAGGGGCGGGGCCAGGCAGGGTGGGGCACACCCTGTACGCACCCATGGGACCGATACATGTCAGACTTGACTGGAATCTGTCTTTATTTAGTTTGGTTGGTGTGTAAGGTGGCTATTTTTGCAGAAAAATTAATTTCACTTCATTAAAAAGGGCCACTTATGGTATATCCTTACTTTGATACGTTCATTTGCTAGTGGGCATATTGTTTTTTGTTTTGTAATGCAACCGTTTCACGTGTTTTTTCTTAAACCTTGATGGCTTTACAACCCTATCTATCTATCTATCTATCTATAGTATCTATCTATCTATCTATAGTATCTATCTATCTATCTATAGTATCTATCTATCTATAGTATCTATCTATAGTATCTATCTATAGTATCTATCTATCTATCTATCTATCTATCTATCTATCTATCTATCTATCTATCTATCTATCTATCTATCTATCTATCTATCTATCTATCTATCTATCTATCTATAGTATCTATCTATCTATCTATAGTATCTATCTATCTATCTATCTATCTATCTATCTATCTATCTATCTATCTATCTATCTATCTATCTATCTATCTATCTATCTATATCTATCTATATCTATCTCTATCTATCTATCTATCTATCTATCTATCTATCTATCTATCTATCTATCTATATCTATCTATATCTATCTCTATCTATCTATCTATCTACAGTATCTATCTACAGTATCTATCTATTCAATTTTCTACAGCATTTCATTGTATAATTAAAAAGCCACTCTCTCCCCTCCTGGATTCTGGATCACTTTGAAATTTTACATTGCAGTGAATGGAGAATAAATTTCAAAGTGATCCAGAATCCAGGATCTTTTCCAGATCATCACTAAAATCTAATCATTTGTTCTTTGTGACACCCCCCAATATGTCATGAAATTTTAATCAACATCCGTCCATAACTTTTTGAGTTATCTTGCTAACTAACAGACAGACAAACAGACTCTGTCAAAACCACAACCTCCTTGGCAAAGATAATCATTTTAAAGGTGCATTTCCATCCATTCAACTTACACAGGTTTATTAAACAAACTGACAAGCTTAAATTCTTACGTAGTTATCTGTTACACAAGTAAAAGTTAAAAATGTGCAAAAATACTCATACAAATTTTTTTTATAATAATAATTACTTAACATTAATTACTTTCCATTACATAAATCTTACTTTTCTCTTTTATGTTGACTAAGAAATATGCATCAAATTAAACCCCTGTCGCTCAATATCTATCATAAATCAAATTAGCAGTTCTCCTGAAACCCTTATAATACACACAGTCACTCTGGCATTTGGTTATCTCAGTGTTAATAAAACATACCATTGAATAACTTCTCAATTGGTTTGATGGGTATTTAGAAACGTGACAGATGCATGTCACACCACTGTATGGTCATGTGAGGGACACTCTGGCCTCATATCACTGTGAAATGAAATTTGCAGCATGAGTCAAGTAGATATGTCACAGTGAGCGTTAACAGCACTCATGACATTTTTTTCCCTCCAGGAAACTTATCATTTAATGTGCTATGCTCAACTGATTTGGTTTACAGGACAAAACAGGGAGAAGAATCACTCTTTAAATGCACGTTTGATTTTAATGTTCCACTTCACAATATGATTAAAACAATGAAACCTTCATTAAGTGAATAGAAAATGAAATGACATATATGCACATTTGTTCCACTAGCTTCATTTGAGAGGTCATTCTGAAATGTGTCTCTATTATACGGGGTTTGCACCAGAAAATTGATTAATCTCCTTGAGTTAATCTTGTGATCACATTTTAGTCAAAAGATAAAATACAGAAAACTGTGCATCTAGAAAGAAAATAAATGTACAGTTTTCTCATATTAATAGTGATGCGTTAGCCATGACAATTAGATTAATCAAAAACACTTAATAAGGCAACATTTCATTGTAGTAGAACATCAAATGTGTTGTCAACCTGAAAAGTGATTAAATCTTAAGTTTATCCGACACGTTCCGTCACCTCACATGTCTCAGAAATTACACACAAGTTTAATTCCTGTTCCGTCACCTTCTTAAATGAGGCTCAATGGACTCAGGTATCAGTCACAAGGAGAGAATAAAACCATTACCAGACTAAGTCACTGAGTATAATCAACTTTTCAGCATGTTGGACCCGCTGTGGGTTGTCTTAGTGATCCTTCTTCAGCTTGGCCAGTTTCATTAGAAGCTGGTCCCTCCTCTCCTTCCGGGCAGATAAATGTTCCTGGTCATTGGGAATCAGCGCACACATCTCCTGTCAAAAGCAAAAAAGGAGGAAAAAAATAAATCACATGTGGGCCTACATTTGTTTTTATCTGCAGCTCAGTCATGAGTTGGCGTAAATGACATTTGTTGTGCTTGTGTGTGGCGAGCTGAGGACAGGATGTGTTCGATGTGTCACCTACATAACATGGTTTCCACCAGATGTTTCTTATACGTATCATTGTCAAGGCTGATCGAGAGAGGAATTTTAAGGTTGATGTTTTTTCATGGTTCATCTCCACTGTCGACAGGAGGAAAGAGTGACTGTGGGCACTGATATTTGTCTGTCCTAGCCTTGTTCGTTTCCCTACACACTTTCACAACAAGCAACGGCACGGAAATTAGCTGGATGCTACTCTGGTAAAGGTAAACACACACAGAGAGCGTTCCTTCAGGCATTCTAAGCCAATCAGAGACGCCTCATCACCGCGTCATAGACATGTATGAGGAAGTACCAGTAAATTCTGTTGTTCAACCTCAAGTCATAGTAATATTAATGAAGTAACAATGGAATGACAGCTTTAACAAGTCAACACTAGCATTAGCTCAACCTCAATCCCTTCACACCTTTCATCCAAATCTGGTCATTTGTGGCGCAAAGATGGTGGCAGTCAAAGTGCAAACTTATACTGTCCTGGTGTATGTGTCCATTTGTTTTCTGCAGTCTATTACCAAACAATCAAGTAAATGAATATTTACACTCAATTGCCAAGACTTAATATTATGAAAGTACAAGTTGAAGAATCAGCACAAAGGTCAGCTTTCAAACTCGATAGCTTTGTAAATTTATGTGTGACTTTTTCCTTCATGTCTGAATCTGTTTTCTTAGTAAGTCTACCACAGCAGAACAGGCCTGACAGCTTATAGTCCTTTAAAGCTGGTTCACCTTAAAACTATTTATTGCTCTTGCTCAGTGTGCTCACACAGGATGACCTTCAGTGGCTAAAATTTTAACAGCTATGGTAGCACATGACTAAACTCTACGGTGCTGAGACGGGATAACATCCTAACCTTCAGTCATGCGGATCTAAAAGAACCGTAAATAAACATCTGGGAAAATTGTAAAAGGAAACATTTGTTAAGACTACATACTTTGAATTGGTCACAAGTGGTAAGACATTTACACATTTAATGGTGCCATAAATAAACATGTATTGAAGAACAATGACATTAAATATTTCCTTCTGTAACAAAATAAACAGTTAAACAATAAATAGTTTCTACCTTAGACCTGTTGCACACTAGATCAGTGCTTTTTCACCTTGGGGTCGGGACCCCATGTGAGGTCACCTAGGATTCAAATGGGGTCACCTGAAATTTGTAGTAAATGATAAAAACAAAAACTAACTAATAAAAAATATATGGTGAGTTGAGAGCAACAATCCCAATCCATAACAGAAATGACATGACTGTGGTACTGTTTATCTGTCAAATGATCACTGTGGTTAGTTTCAGGTGCTGCAGCTCTTTCATAATTCATAGTTTGATTGATTATTTCCCTGGCCGCTGAAAGGGGAGAAGGGTACGGTTTTTGATTCGGTTTTTCTGTTTGTTTGTCAGAAACTTTACCAAAATTTTTTCCAATTTCCATTAAAATTTCAGCAAAGTGTGAGGTGGTCCACAATAGATCCCATTAAACTTTGGTGAATGTAGGTCAAAGGTCAATGTCATAGTCACCAAAAATGTGATTTTGCAATAATAAGAGATAGGACAAATCAGGTAAAACGTTTGTGAGGGGGTGGGGTTTGTTGTGTCTGGTACCACTTGTTTGTTCACTATTAACTGTTTCTGTTTTTGTGTAAAGCACCTTGAGTTGTCCTGTACATGAAATGTGCTATACAAATAAATTTGCCTTGCCTTGCCTTGCCTTGCCTTAACTGTCATCCATGTAAATACTATCTGGTCTGACTGTACATATCCCTACCAAGGAAAATAATCTGCAATAATCTACACCTGTCTTTTCTACTTCTGTCCATAATAATACACATTATATAGACTACATTGTCTCTATAATTAACCTTTATTTGCAACACAATACATAAAACTATTACATGATCAAAAACAAATGAATTTAGCCCCAAAAAAAATCTCCATTTTGATCATCTGGGGTCACTAGAAATTTCTGGTGTTAAAATGGGGTCATGAGCCAAAAAAGGTTGGAAATCACTGCACTAGATTAACTGACCCCTAAAAACTAATCCTCACTGAAAACAAACCATAATTGTAAAAACTCAGATTTTTTTTTTTTGCTAATTTCAGAGTTTCCCTAATACTGGCATAATCAATAATATATATTATATGCCAGCCATTCAAAAATATTTTCATTCAATTTCACTATAAAATATCTGTATACCTATAATAATAATAATATACCTAAAATAATGGGAAAAAAAGGTTATGGGTTTGAGAGATGATGACTGTGCAGCAGCCTGTATGGCTGGTGATACCTAGTTCACATTAAATGTCTTACACTTTAGTCCACAGTCCCTTGTTTTTCCTCACACTTTAAAAACTTTACATTTTCCTTGCATTGCATAAATGTACATCTTGTGTCAGTATCAGTTGTGACTCAATCCGATATAAGTTTTTTCACTAGTATACAAGATCCTGTATTAATTTCTGCTAAATGTGAAGATATCCTGATAGTGTCAAATTCTGCAAAGTGAAAGTGAGAGTTGTGTTCAATTTCAGCATGAGGACAGACTCCTTGGTCCAACTTACGTTCACGATGATCTTGGCTCCTTCACTACAAAACTCTGGTACAGGCCCAAAGGAGGTCAGGACTCTCTGTATACCCTCCCCATATCGCTTCATATAGTCTTCCACACCTGTGGGAGGACAGCTGATTAAAAGGAGGGAATGACACCAATCTCACAGGAGTCCATTCAAACATGTGGACTGTATGTATGAATTCATGAACCTTTGGACATATGAAAATGTTGCAGCATATAAAGATTATTACAGATGTAGGACACATGAAACAAGTCTTTGGATTATATTTGAGACACACTTTATTCTTTTTTTTGGTCCACCACCTTCATCCGTCTTCGGGGGGAAACCTTACTGTAATAATTACAGCTTGTGTTTAAATAATAATCTGAAACTTGTTTATGTATATATACATAGAGGGAGGGCTCATATGGCTAAAAGTGGACAAGGACAAGGAAAGACATGACAGTGGGACAAACCAGCTGAGTGGTTTAGTGTTGAAGACATAACAAAACATGTAGAAGACAAGACAACATGACAGACAAGATAAAGACAGATAATTATTATAATCACCATTAAATATTGGTGTATGCGTGACTGACACAAACACACACACACACATGCATGCATGCACGCGCGCGCACACACACACACACACACACACACACACACACACACACACACACACACACTTACATGTATTATGAGGACCAAGTTTATAATCAAGTAAGCATGGGATAGTGAGTGTAAACAAATCATATTTTTTAATAAAATAAAAAATGAAAATAATAAGAGTAAATATTCTCCTCAAGATTTCTTCTTTTTCCCACTGGGTTTGGAAGTTTTTTCTTGCTGAGAAAGAAGGTCTAAGGATAGGGGATGCTTGGGACTTTTTATCTATTTCTGTAGTCGATTGTGTTTCTGTAAAAGCCCTGTGAGATGACTTTGCTGTGATTTGGGGCTTTATAAATAAAATTGAATTAATTATAATAAATATAATAAAATAAATAATAGAAATTTGAAAATCAAATCAAATTGAATAAATAATAATAACAATTTAAACAATTTAAATAGATAAAAAAAATACATAAAAATAAGTCCTTAAAAAAAATTAAGTAAATGCATCTTCAAAACTTCCAAAAAATACACGTTTCAATTTGTATCCGTTTCCCTCACGCTTTATAGGGACTCCCTGAAAGAACTAATTCATATATTCATAGGGCCACACCATGGGGACCTGAATTTTGGTCCCCATGGTGTGACTGTGTAAACATATCAAAGTCCCCATAAAGATAGGAATACAATCACACACACGCGCACACACACACACACACACACACACACACACACACACACACACACAGTTTATTCTATCAAAAATATTAGCTGTTATTGTCTGTTAACTGTATGTAATACTTGTAAGTGTCCTAAAACACATTGTCTGGAATGAGAACTTCACCTTGATGAGAACGAGTATAACATTTTATAAATAACCGTCAACACTTTCCCTAGTTTAACATTCAGTGTTAATACTTTTTCCATCACGCTGCTCTCATTTATTAACCTGTAATGATTTTTTCAGTGATGTAAGTAGTCATGATGTCTAATGAGTGAATTATGTACTGCCCAAATAACTAATTAAAGGTTAATAAATGACTGTTGACTCATAGTCTTGGTGTATTTCACTACACTTTAAAAACATTTTCGCTCTCACAGTCTTGATTGTCCTAACAATTTGATTAAAAATCTGCTTAGTGTGATAACCAGCTGTCACTGGACTTAAAACAACTCCCAGCTAAAAGCACTCACACAATCTGACCTAAATTATTGTCAGTGGATCTGACAATAATTTAGCTGGAAAGATTTATTAGGTAAGAAAAAGACAAATATTCTTAAATAACCTTCATAGTATTCACACTCTGCACCAGCATATTAATTCAAAAACAACATCAGTTATTATGATATAAGGATGATATAAAATTGCAAATGTGTTAGATGTATTATAACAACTATTGAATTTGGGTCATTTTACTGATGACATTATTTTGGTGACAACAGCTGCTTACATGCACTATCTATATAGTTTATTATAGATATGGTATTTAAAACCCAAACCTGGTAATTATCCTTGGAAGTGAATCATGGTACCAGCTGATAAATGTCTCTATCGGACCCCAAAACTATCAATGATTAGACAAACAATATCATAAAGTTGGTAAAAAAAAGTATAGTTTGTTGACATTTTTGTGATAAGAAACACAGTAGTTAAGGATTAAATGTTTGAAGCTATAAACTATCGAAGTGAAGCAACCTAATAAAGGTGAGCACAGACCATTTCACACCAGCCCTAAAATGACGGCGAGTCAGATGTGAAATAACTTTGTCACACTGACCTGAAGTTTCTCACTCAAGATTTAAAAGTGTGACACCTTTGAAAATAATTAAACAAAATGAAACATTAAGGCAAATTTTGAACTTGTGCCACCATTTTTGAGGTTACAGACAATCAATACCAACTAAATCCTATAGTTGAACCTGAACCTTGAATGTTTCTATGAAACTTAGTAGGGCACTATATTTTACACAGCAGTGTGATAAGTACCATCTACCTTCAACCAAACTCACTCACAAATAGCATGGACCTTATTAGAAGTTGTGTTTTTTTTCTGACTGTACAACTTCTCCTTGGTCACAGCTTTTTTTATGTTTAACTTAATGCTTTAAAAATAATGACAATAGTTAGGTTTATAGTGGTACGCCTTTTATTTTATTACATAAAACTTAAAAAAGTTGCACATGTTTATTTTTCTTTCACATTCTATAACACTTTATAACACAAACTGGTTAAATTATAGCATTTCATGTGAAACCAAAATAAGTTAAAACAAATATGAGCTGTTTGGTTGTGTTGCATACAGAATCGGAGCAATACTTTTTTATGTTGCTATCTTGAGCTCAGTAGTCAGTTATTATATTTTTTCACATAATAAATGGATAATTTATCATGTAACCTCTGGGATTTAAGTTTTCTTATGTTGAAATTAAGGAGAAGCAACCTTTTATATTCGTATGATTACGTGTGTTCAACCTAATCATCATTCACACATTAGGTCTAAATGCTAAATTATATTTTTTTTGTCATGTGGTTGTTCAATTTCTAATTTAAATATGACTGCCATCAGTGTCCTGTTGTGAACAGTGACCCAGATGTGCAGAAGAACATGTACCATGCTTAGTTTGCAGAAGTAAATATGGATCTTGCTGGGCTCCACCTCTTCCAGCACAGAATTGTGACGTCTGTAGCATTTCAATGACGTAAAAGATGGATGGAATTTGACATGACTGTTTAAACTCAAGTCACATTGGAAACCATGTATCTGATTTTGGACTGCATATGAAAGCCTGTCTGATTTGAAAATATCTGAGTAGTGCCATTCAGTCTATCATAAATATAAATATATATATATATATATATATATATATATATATATATATATATATATATATATGATGTCACATATGGGCAAAGAAGTTAGAGTTTTGCTTGCAGTGTGAATGTATCCAGAGATTAACTGTAGCAACTAATATGAAATGAAAATTAACATAGAATTGCACTGTGTTGGGAAAAAAACTGCTATAATTTCCTTCCAGTATATTGTAATTAAAGTGATTTGAGAGGAAATGACACTCTACATCTACAGAGTTTGGTTTTGACCAGCTCTACATGTAAAGTGTGATAAGATAACTTCTGCTATGATTTGGTGCTATATAAATAACATTTGATTTGATTGGATAATACTTCCCTGTCTTTTCCAGGCTGTAAACCAAAAAAACTACCCTGATGCTTGCTCAGTTTTTGGCAAGTATCAGGTGTTTGTAGACACATAGGGGGTTTAAACATATGCTATGGAAAAAGTGGTTTTACTTTTCTATTACAGCGTGAAACATCATACTCTACAAACTCATACAGTATCTATTGGTCTGGTGGTACATTGTTAATTTAACATATCCACAGTATCTCCACACTTGGTTTCACCACTGTTGCAGTGAAGGAGATGAAAGGTCTGTTTACTCTGGGACCATTATTATTCTGGAATGCTGAAAATACTGTGGAGCTTGTTTGGCTAGTTTCTATTTTGTTAAATGAATCACACACAGCACTACATCAAGATGGAAATATAAAACTGTTATATCAAGGGAAAAGTCTTTTAGTCAGGGAAAAAAGACTGACGTTTATATCAAAGTCTGACATTTTAATATGCATTATAGTTGTGCTTAATGCTAAATGGGAACAAATGACTCAAGTAGTTGGCCACTTACAGGACCCCTATAAGGGTCTTTTGTCTTTTCTCTGCATGATACCTCATCTATAAACTGTTTAGCTTCCAGAAGAAGAGTCTCAGTATGGTTTAAGTGACTGACGTACGTTTACAGAAAGATGAAGAGGAACCTTGGGGGAGGTCTGTAAAGATCAGTTGAATCAGTAGTTGACAATAACTGAGATGCTGCATAAAAGACAAAGCTAGATTTCAGATCTACCTACAAGACTATAGATTTTTCCTCTTCCTTGTACTGTTTTTAATGAAGTGCTGGTTTAAGGATAATGGTCTCCTGTGCAGATACATGGTTAAAAGCCGACTCATTGAGACAGAGCAGACACAGACAGAGACTGAGAGCCTGAGTGCTCCAGTATCTGATTGGAATGATTTAAGGACGGGAAGTCACAACGGGAGTAGGTCTTAACGATCTTTTGAGAACATGATCATTCTACTTTTTCCTGAGCAAAAAAAAAAAAAAAAAAAAAAAAGAACCCCTGAACACTGTAACTACAGGTAGAGTTGGCACCTGGTTTGAAGGCCGCAGTGAGAGCTCTGAGAGTTTTGGATTACTGGTGTGAGGGAGTGCATTCATTGGTGCCCATCAAAAGGCTGCTTTGTTCAACCAAAGCGTCCTTTCCTGTATGTGTACACAGTCAGGGTTACTCTCTGGGTTTCACACTCCCCTTTGATATTCTCCATCTCCCTGAGGTTTCACTCTCACTCACCCTGACACACACAGATACACCACACCATGAAACATGTATGTAACACTGAAACATGAGAGTGTATCTGTTGACACTTTCACACGTTTGACAGAAAAACAGTCAGGCAGGATTCATCCTCTGGGTACCTTGAATGTAGATACGAACATCTACTAAATGTTTACAAGAGTAATAATGGACAAACATTCATTAGGATTTATTCTATTAAGTCAAGAATATCTGCACAAAACTACACTGTGGAAAAATATCAATGTGATAATGTTATGGTGATGATTTTATTCATGTTAATAATGTTTTATTTCATTGAATGGTAGAGATTGTGTCATTTTATGTCATCTGACTTCTCTTCTGAAACTTAAGATCCAAATATTAAAAGAGCTGATGTCCAGGCATGAATCTACACATCAGCAGATGTATAGTCTAAGCATACAGATGACATCAGGGATTTACAGTCACATCAGCTGAACATTAGTACCGGCCTAGTTGACAGACATCAAATATCAGCAAATAACAGAACATTTTACAAGTGGGAAGGGGTTTATATTTTGTGTGTGTGTGTGTGTGTGTGGTTTTTTTTTGTACAATAGATTTAATGTGAAGTCAAAGTTGATTTGAAGTGTAGTTTGGATTTCTTTCTTTCAAAACAGGGAATTGTAAAGTATACATAAAATAAATAAATATATACACAAAACATATTAGCCTCAACTTTTGTATTTGATAACTGCATTGTTAATTACATTGTTCTGCATTACCAATTCCAACACTTCAAATGGTTCAAATATTCAAATTCATTGTCTATTTATAGTCTTTTCATGGTAAATTTAGAGGAACAATAATAGATTATGTGTTGATTGTAATTATAATTAGAACCATTGGGACATGATCCTCTATCCAGACTAGCCATCCCTCTCAGCCTGAAATGAGACATGGTGGGTATGTTACCTTCAGGTGCATTAAGGTGGATTGTTTCCATGGGACCAATGAAGGCGTAACGCATTCCTAGTCCCTCTGACATGACCAGGTCGATGTCCTTGACTGAGATGATGCCATCCTGATGAAGTCAGATAAAAACTGTGTTACAGATACATCTACCTACGGTTACAAAGGGTTGTTTGTTTTTAAAGGTGCTCATTCATAGTCAGGTATTATATACAGTTGATAGAAGGTTAAACAAATATCCATTGCGAACAGGTAACTGAAGATGTTATCTAGTGTTCTCTCACACTCATGGTGGTTGAGTGGTTACTGCTCTTGCCTCACAGCAAGAAGACGCAGGTTCGATTCGCAGACCGAGCAGGCCTTTCTCTCCTGGATGGGTATCATCCTAACACATGTATGTTAAGGTAAAATCCTCCAGCCAGGTGAGTCTGACCATTAGCCTGGCTCTACAGCAGGAAATGGGTTCCCGTGCGCCGTCCATGACTGCACACTGCTCCTTACTGGTTGCCTCAGCGACATCCAAGGGATGGGTTAAATGCAGAGGACAAATGTCATTGTACAGTTGTATAATGACAAGTAAAGCACTTCAAAAATTATAAGCATGTCATAAGTTTTCTAAACTTAATTCACAAATAAGTCATTTTTCTTAAAGTGTACCTGTACTAGTCATGATTATGGCATTAATTGTACAGCATTACTTAGAAAGATATGCACAAATTCAGTAACAACTTGCCATGAATGCACCACACTAGCTGTTTTAATTGCACAAATTATACATGAGGCGGGACCAATGGGTAGCAGCCATTGCTGACCAGGTATGACATACTATCGTTGAGTCCAGGTGAGTGAGTGTGAGAAAACAAGCAGTAGTCAGTGAGCAAGACTGAATGGATTTCTTTTGCTTTGCACTTTGCCATTGTCCTGGAGACATGACCCAGTACTGGACAATAATGCGTGATCAATAACTAGTCCATTGTAGTCCTGGTAATCAAACAAATCGATGAGTCTGCATCACTACTGGTGATGGGACTTTCCACGAAGGAGGAAACATGTCTCCAACCATGGCTGACTGACAGAGCAGTGACTTAGTACTTGCACATATTTGAAAACAGGCTATAATGTAAGGTCAAAGTTAAAGCACTTTATTTGTCATTATACACTGTACAACAAAATGTGTCCTCTGCATTTAGCACATCCTTGATGCCATTGGGGTTACCTGTAAGGAGCAGTGGAGCAGCCATGCATGGTGCCTGGGGACCCATCCTCAGCTGTAGAGCCAGGCTAATGATCACAATCACCTGACAAACATGTTTTTGGGTGATGGGGAAAACCAGAGCACCTATAGGAAACCCATCCAGACACACCAAACATGAGAATTGTATAAATCTTCATTCCACATCTTTTGGTACCAATCTGAAAGTTCTGTGAGCCTCCGTTCTTGAGTTATAACCGATAATGTGATTATGACCTTTTAGTTAATTGTTACCTTGAACTTTGACCTTTCCTCAAATGGATCATTGCATCTGATGCACATTAGCTGTTTGTATATGCCCATGTAATTTCATGGTGATATCTCAAGTATTTGTTGAGTTATAGCTTGATATGTCTCTGTGGACATACACACACACACACACAAACACACTGATTACAAATATCTCTCCCATCCAATGGTGAGCGAGATTAACAAACCTACCAATCAAGCGAGTGATAAACCAGAGACTCCTAAAATCTTTCAGGTAAAATAACCATTTTTGTCAAAGGAGTCCAGTGGTTATGCTCTCATCTATATCAGAACAACATTGAGCCTCAGTACTGGTGCTAAAAAAAAAAAAATCCAACCTGACCCTTTAACTGGATTTAGGTACATATGATGGATTTGTAAGACAAGAATGAGTCAATTTTTCCTAATGGAGGATTTAATGATGCTGATGTTCACAACAGACAAGCACATATCTCATTTCTAATAAAAATAGCTCAAGAGTGGTCAAAGGAGGTAACAAAGTTTTTTTGTGGGCAGTCCAACAGTCATGGCTGATTACCACCGGCTCTTTAGACCAGCCAGATTTGCTTTGATCCCATCAGACGACTCCCACCATATAAGGTTTCCCTAATCAGCCAGTTCTGTGTCCTCAGGATTATGTGGGGTGCACAGGTAGCAGAGGGACTGGGGATGGAAGCAGAGATGAAGGGAGTGGTTCAGGTATCTTTGGGTCAGAGATACCTGTTGGCCAACCACAGAGGAAATCAAAGCTTGGATACAGAGAGTAGGGTAAGCGAGAGGAAAGGGACAGGGTCGTCTTTGTTTGGGTCTGGTGTCCAACAACAGGCCTGTTCTCTCACCAAAGCCAGGCTGTGGGTGGGGTCTTTTCTCCACCATAATCACTGGGGGCCAACCAGCTGCTTTCTCAGCCACTCTACTTTCCAATGCTGGCTCTGGCTCAACAGTCACTTCTGTGTGCATGTACGCATGTTTGAGGTTCGTTTGTTATATAAGAGAGCCACAAAGTCACTCTAACATCACAGGTCATGATGCTAAATGCTGTAAGTGATGCTGTGGGTTATAATCAGTCTGTTTTCAATTGCTGTTGTTGTTGGGGTTATGTTTAAATTACTATCATGATGTAATAATGACTGACAAACTGGATCACAAGCAATAATTTTGAGGAAATTTTTTTCACCATTTACAGTATGTTAAATTAATTCATGGAAGTAAAAGATAAATCCTGAACTTTGGCATATATGTTATGTTCCTGGTCAGATAAATAACATTGTGATGAACAACTTCTTTTAGTTTAATTTTTTGTAGTATAATGTATTTAGTTTCTGTTACCTTCAGTTTTGTATTAGAAAACACTTGATGGAAACTCACTGGAGGTGAGTTTTGCCCTTTTCAAAATACAGCAAACACCTATCAGGTTCTGCACTTTTCTAAAAATAATTTGATGTTATCACTCCATGCTACATATTTTATTTGCTGTCCTGTTTTTGCATTTTATAAGAATAAATGGGAAAACTCATTATTCAACTGATCAATCACAAGTTAAGTCTTCACCTCATCTACACTTATTTGAAAAATATGCTGTAATTTCCCATATCAGATACATGCTGTATTGTGAAAAAGGGAAAAAAAACACCTGTGAGTTTTTTATGACTTTGATCCCAAAGGTGAGAGCGGTATTGTATTTGAGTCGGTTTGTATGTTTGTATGTTTGTATGTTTGTCTGTTTGTTTGTAAGCAGATTTACAGCAAAACTCCTGGACCAATTTCCATTAAATTTTCAGGACAGGTGCAAGGTAGCCCAGAATAGAGTCTATAAAATTTTGGTGAATGTAGGTCAATGATAAAAGGTAGGAAAAATAAGGTAAAAAGTGTGCAAGGGGGGCAGGGTTTGTTGTGTCAGGCACCACTTGTTTTATTTTATTGTTGCCACCAAGTGTTTTCTAATTGAAAACTTCCAAATGTGCATTAAATGTGTTTATGAACATGTAATGAAGGAAAATAAGCTAACAAGTGCCAGGTATTAGATTAAATATGCTAAATGCTGAAAATCTAAAAAATAAAAAAAAAATCACTGAGGTTGCTTAATGAATAAGTCTTCTGTCTTTGTTGAGACAAAACCTTTTCAAAAACAACTAAACTAGTCCATTTGAACAGAGATGATCTATCAACAAGTTTCTCATCTAGACTTGCTTTAACTTTTCACAAAGATCTCATATTGTTATAATGGGAGAGTTGAACCACTGTGTAAAGACTTTTCTATTACATCCCAAAAGGTTCTCAATGAGGTCCAGGTCTGGACTTCATACATGACAGTGATGTCCCATGATCCTTGAACCACTGTTTAACAAACTGGATGAACTCCATGAACCTTGGTATTGTCTAAACTGATGGGTAAGAAATGAGAAGCTACTCACTGTGTCAGTTTAGGGTCACAGAACCTGTTGAACCTGAAACACCATAATAGCTGCACTAAATATTCAGTGGAAGAATCTGAACCATTTGCTTTGTTAAATCCAAGTGTGAACTTTTTTGGTCAGGAATTTAATAAAAAAAAAAAAAAAAAAAAAAAAAAAGAGGAATTTTCAGCACATTTAAAACAAGAAAAGCACTCCTCAAAGACACGTGTGCCCCCCCTCCACTGATCACCACCAAATTTTTACCACTTGTTCCTTGTGCCATTTCAGCCAAATCCATCCACAACATTTTGAGTTATATTGCATACAGACAGACAGACAGACAGACAGACAGACAGACAAACAGACAAACAGAAGCAAAAACATAACTGCCATTCCTTGGTGGAGTAACTACATGATGGGAAATGGCACCACTTCAGTACACAACTGATCAATAGTGGCACATTTGGAAAGGAAAAAAACTGAGTGGTTTTTGACTTTGGCTGTGGAAACACAGAACACCAGACAAGTGCACCATTATACCCCCCAGAAAAGAATCAATCATTTGACAAACCCAGGTCCAGTCAAGTAATAAAGGTTAGATAAAGCCACTTCAAATGGAATGTGTAAAGTTAGGATGACAGACAGAACACTCAGGGTGCGACTCCTCTATCATTATAGTGTTAATTACTTAATAATGTTTAATTTTTAACAGTTCCTAGTTCTCAGATAAATGTGTGGGCAAAGACATCCATCTCTGAGAACTAATTCCTTGACTTTTTTCACAGATGATTCAGTTACTTCACCTAGTTTTGGCTCAAACATCATTAAAGGAACATGTTATCAACACTGTCTGTAAGGACCAAAAAAGAAACACAGATGTAAAGAATGTATGACGTGTGACATTTGGCCACACCCCCCGTCTATCTATAATTCAATAAATCTCTGTCTGCAGTGTCTCCTGTTTGTCTGCGGAACGTTCAACACCTGCACAACTCCACCAAATGATCAAAAATTTGGAGGGTGACTTTACAGTAGTATAACAGATTGCATTGCAAAGTTTCATACCATTCCGACATACAAAAACAAAGATATTAAACTAATTTCATTGCTTTTTCTAACTTTTGGGCTATATTGTGGACCTCCTCCCAGAAAGGTAGCGCAACCAGTGCTAATGTTTTTTGTAACTCTTTTCCTTCAAGTAAGTTCTTAACAACATCAAAGCACTGTCCTTATAATCTAGTTAAAAAAAGTTACATTTAACATATTAAGATACAGGTTCAGGTTGAACTCTACTGTTTTCAGTTATTTTCTTTTCATGTAACTAAAGTATATATTCATCTTATCTGCCCCTTTCTGACTGAGCTACAACTTTTGTGTTTTTTTTTTGCCTCCAGACAACCTGAGTTTCACCAGAAAACACAAGCCTCATAAAACCTTTCAGGTTTAACAGGTTTCAGACACTTAAAGACATTCAAATGATAATCACGGTGATTTAATTGACTGGTTTTCAAACAAATGTAGTGTCATTTATGAATGGAAACTAAATATAGTGATTATTCTGTTGGATTTATTTAATTTTCTGTTGTTTTACATTTTCTGATATTAAAGCAATAACACACATTAATACACTTTTTTTTAATCATGTTACCTTTTAATTTGTTTTCTCTTGTTACACCTTTTATGAAAAAAATAACTCATTTAACTTTTGCACAGATGAATTTAGGAATAAACCCTTATATAGGAAAGAAATAATGTCTTGGTATTTATTGTGATGACTATTGATATTGGCTGATAGACATTGCTATCGTGCTAACATATTTTTTTTACCCTCATTTTTTATAATACTGCTTTGATGCGTATGAAAAATACACATAAACCATCTATTCAAGAATTACTTACACAATCCTTTGTGTAAAAAGTGATACTAATCTAGCTTTATCACTACATGGACTCAAGCACAGTTTTGAGATATTTTCCAGTTTATATACATTTATACTTTTACTTCCTATAATTTCACAAGGAAGTATATGAATTTTTCCTTTGAAGTAGTAAACACATACTTAGATAAGAAGGAGATTTTACACTAAGTATAAGACTAAAACAGAAATGCATAATTACAAATTAAATCTTTAGTTTCCAATCTTTTGGTTTCTGGTGTTCCTGTGTGTGGATTATAGTTCAGTCTACCTCTACTTCCAGCAGAAATAAGAAATAACATATAGAAGGAAAAAAATACAAATCTTTGCATGGTCTGGATCCAACCTGTCTCTGACATTTGACAGCTACTTGCTATATTAAAGTTGCTCAGGTCCAATTTTACAGTTGTGGTCCTTGATTGCGTAGAACACCCCCACCCCCAGCACTGTCTCCTTTTACAACATATGTACATGTCCTATATTACCATGACTTTTAATTTCACTTTCCATGTTCTTGTGTTTTTCCTTTTCCATTTGTGTTTTTTTCATTGTGCTGTTTTTATGATCATGATATTCTAATTGTCACGTACTTTACTCAACTGTTGCTTGTAGATTTTGGAGCTTTTTATTAACATACAATATTTGCTAATTTAATTTATTTAACTCTACAGTGTGGGGACATCTTTCTCTTCTTTGTTAAGATGAAAATATTCATCGTTTGCACTGTACTGAGAAAACTTCACGATGATATAAAAAAAAAAAAATAAAAATAAAAAAACAAAACCCTTTAAGTCGCTCCAGCTCTTTCCAGGGTTAATTTTAACACTTCAACAGCATAGTGCCATTTTTAGCAGCTTTGACCTAAGGGTTCCTCAGGGTTAGAGGCAATTCTTCTCCACAGAAGCCACACAAGTAAAGCACAAGCGATCTACGCTCGGTATGGAATGTCATGCAGATATGAGTCTGAGCTTTCTCAAGTCTGTGTGAAGACGCAAATATCACATGCTGCATGCGTGGATAGCATGTCAGAGCCACAGACACGGTAGTCGGTCCCATTTCCTTGAGATAAATAATTCTCAGAAGCAGGGAACTGAATGATATGACTGCAGCTGCTTGTGTTTTTAGCCTGTAAGACGTACAGGCACACTTGACTCTTTAAGAACCACTTGTGAAACCACTGTTCCTCAAAGAGAAGCATAACAAAGCCTAAAAGTCCAGGATCTTTGCTGCCAAGGTTTTATATTCCATTAAAAGACTTAATTGCAGCACTCAACCATTTTGTAAAGCACATGCCATTTTATAAATATAGTTATGCACCTAAATTATGTAAATACATTTGTTTTAGTCCTCAAGAACTAAACGCTCTATGAACCAAGGGAAAATGTTCTTCCAATCTGCATTTGCATCGTTTCATAACACACTGCTCATCTATCATTTATTTGAAATGTAGTTTTTAAAGGGTGGTAGAACTGGATTTTCACATTGATCTCTCCATATATAGTGTAAACAAGTCAACAGTGTCAATAAATCATTTGAAACTGGGTCTTTCCAAGGATTACAGTAAAGCTGTTGTATCTATTTAAACTGTACTTCTGTAAAAATAAATAAATAAATAAATAAAATAAAAAAAAATAAATGTCACTTACATTAGAGTAGACACACCCCATGGTAGTTCACAGACCCATTAGAGGTTGTATTTTACTGTAACATTATCATTTATCTGCCACATAAGGTTGCTGAAGAATTGATTGACAGTAAGATGACAAAGGTAGACAAAAAGGTGACAAAGCTGCTGTAGTTATGGAGGCTATTTCTACAGTGTGTTTGTCCTAATAAATTCATTCACCTTCAAATTCATTCTGCACCTGCTTTTCAGTGCTGGTCACAAGCATCTCATGCACTGTGCCCCCACCGGTTTTATTTAGTGATGATCTATTATATGCCATTTTTTATTTTGTTCATCTACTAATGTCTTTATTTCTTGTATCCACTTCACTTTTTCACATAATTTTACCAACAGCATGTACTATTTTCACAGATTTTCTCCCATATAGTGTTCCTTTGTACAATCATCAGATTTCTTTTCTGTAGTCTTAACAGTTTCTCAATGGAAGAGAGTATCTGACAAGTTAAAACTGGATAAATACTTCAGACAACCACCTTGTGTTTTTAAATGATACAGTTGGTGTCCATTTAATACAGTTACACTTTGCAATTTCGTGTAACTTGTGTCCAATGGCAATAAAATTTATTGTAACCTGAGTGATGTCAAGGACAAGAAATGTTGGTTTATCTGAGAAAATGCCATTTTTTGTTACATATCACTGCTCCAACTGTTCTTTTGAGTTATGTGGTCAGAGTCTGTGTGTGAGAATTTACATGTTGGATTTGAAATGTGTAACAAGGTTTGTTCCCACTCAACAGAAGCAAGAGCCGACTCGTTATATTTCAATATATCTTGTACTGTAATCTGACAATACCCCCTTCCTCCTCCGTAGTCACCAGATTCTGCATTTTGATCACATATGTCTTTAAATATAAACACATTGCCAATTCTGA
This sequence comes from Siphamia tubifer, assembly GCA_020466265.1. Classification (NCBI taxonomy): domain Eukaryota; kingdom Metazoa; phylum Chordata; class Actinopteri; order Kurtiformes; family Apogonidae; genus Siphamia; species Siphamia tubifer. The sequence continues at coordinate 22,112,499 of CM035803.1, read as the reverse complement.
GACCATAGGAAAACAGTGTGGCCTGTTCATAGATGAACACACCTCATTTTTCCCAGGTGAAAAAGCAGGGAGGGTTGAACAAAAATATTTTACAGGTTCTATTGTGTCTATTGACACTTTGTACACCATATATTTATCACCTTCAATAGCAATCACACACTTTCACACTTGCCACATAGCACAGTGTACTGTACTCTGAATGATCTGTCTGAGGTTAAATGTATTTCTATTAGAGTATTTATACTGTTCTTGATGTTTCCATACTGAATTATGAGCCAATTGTAACTTGGATTTTGAAACCCAAGCACATAAATATTATTGTCATTATTTACAGTCCAAATAATATTGACATGGGTTAGGTAACACCGTACACAAGTTAAGTTCTAGTGAAATCTCTTTGTCATTATCATTCTGAACATTTCTGCAAAGGTTGATCATGTCATTATGGCTGTCACCAGAGGCTAAGGCTCATTTACACTCGTTGCTTTTCATTTGGAAGGAGAGCATGTGGATAATAGCCAAAGTGAACTGACAAGAGGCTTCCTCCTTTCTGCCTCTATTACAAACCCATCAGCAGCTCCACTCAGGCACACAAAGCCCCTGAGTATGAGGAGCTCTTGGCCAGAAAACACAGAATGAATGAAATATGCTTCTGTCTGTGCGTTTTGTCTCCACTAAGTAGCTGCATTCATACTGTATATCTGAAAGAAAACATTGTAATGAGCCACCATAAAAAGAAAAAAAAATGACTGCTCCTCTCCTAAAGGTGAAAATTAAAGTTTGTTGTTGTTTAACATTTTTCACAACTCACATGGGTATTAAAATTAACCTTTATTTTAAATAAAAACAAGATGGAATTGGTAGCTTTGTTTAAGACAATGGTTTTAATGTAATAAAACTTTATAGTGACCTTGGTAACATTTTGATTGCTGTTTGTATTTTTCTGTGATAAATTTCTCCAATAATTAATTTTCCTTTGACAAGTACTTGAGTATAGAGCTGTTTGATATAGTGAAACAAACCACAAAATGATTTAGGGTTTTTAATTGATTCTTCTGAACTCAAGGTAAAATACAACAAATACTGAATATGTGCAATATCAGCAAACTAAAAACACAGGTCTTGCTAAGATGTCACTATGTGTTATTTTATTTTTAACTTTACTTGAAGAAGACAAATTTTAGGATTTTTTCAAAAAATATAAAACAAATATAAACTTTACAAAACTTTATGAAGTAATTCAGTACACTCCACAGCCGTAGTTGATTTACATTGCCTTACAGTGATTCTGGATTAATTAACAATATTTTGGTGTGCTCTCATTTGTATTATTACAGTGCATTAGTTCAAAATAAACTGTAGTTACTCATCTCTCTTCATAGACAACTTTCACTTGACCCAAACTGAATGGGCTCCTGAGTGAGACCAAATGTTATGTAATTACATTTATTTGCATATCTTGAATGTCTTTGAATTTAATATTATAGGTTTTATTATCACCTCTATTTAGACATTTTCTTCTGCATCTTTCATAATTCTTATGATTATAAACTTATAGTATGCTGCATTCTCACCTCATAGAACATTTTGTAACCTGGCTTTAGAAAAGTGATATATAATCAGTGCTATTAAGTGCTACATATTTTAATCATGTATTTTTCCCTCCAATGTAACATGAGAGATGCTACCCAATTAAAAAACAACACATCTGGAGGTCCAAGAAAAGAAAACAGAGGGTGATGTGTCTTTAAAAATTAAAACAAAATAAATAAATAAATCAAACAGTTGTTCACCTTGAAATGAGCACAAGCCTCCATCTTAACTCACCTTGACCAGCCTCCAGGACTCTGCGATAATGGCCGCCTGCACTCTGTTGAGGGCGAACCCATCTATTTCTTTCGTCAGACGGACAGGCACCTGACCAACCTGAAACAACAGAAAGTATCCATGTCAGTGACTGAACTCTGAAAAAGAAACACTTGTACTTCTGTTTTAGATAATAAAGTTAGAAAGAATAGGCCTCATTCATCAGTACCTTGAGCTTTTTCTTACATTTGTTCTAAAACAAAAGCACTGTAAAAAAAAAAATTCTACATCATATTAATTCATGTGATCTTTAACTGCAGAATAAATGATTGAACCTGTTGTCTTCTTGAACTCAGTGGCTGTGATCACCAATTAGCATGTAATTATTGTGCTAATATCTATAAAAGGAGATTAGATATTTTTAGACGCCAACAGTGAGGTCTATTGGAAATAATATGTATGTGTATATTCATGTGTTACAATAGGGTTAATGAAGACCTGTAATTATGCAACATCTTGACAGCGCCAAAAATGTGAGAATGCAGTAGGAGTACAGGGTTAGATGGTCTAGTTAAGGAATGATTCTGTGAAGCTACATGAGTACAGATCATGTTGTGTTAGTGAGGTTGCAATTAACTGGAAGACTTAAAAACTGAAATAAAAAAGTAATATTAAAAAAGATTTTAGTATTGAAGTCTTTGTATTATAATATTAACATAATATAGGACTCAGGAAAACATAATGAGCCGATATATCACATAAACTTGTCAAATGTGCAAAGATGACTTTCTAGAGCATGTTCCTGTTCTTCTGTAAGAAAAAAAAAAATCCACTAGATGAAAACACTGGTAAGTGCTGGAATATTTGTAAAAAACTGCATAAATGGTTTGAAGAGGTTTCCTTTGAGTTTGTGAAAAAAAGATTGTTTTTAAGCCTGATTTCCTGCCATAGGAAAGGAGTAAATACTTTCTTTACTAGAAAAATGTTGAATGGTTTTAAAATTCTGCTCCAGAAATTAAATGATTACAAAAGGACAGATAGACAACATGGGTAAATGACTCCAACTCCTAACAGATACAAAATATAAAGTTTGATGAATATTGAATGGAGCTCACTTTGAAACTATAAACAAAGATGAGAATCATTTGTAGTGTACAAGTATACAAACATGTGTATGTAGATGCATAGATAGATGGATGGACAGACACAGTCTTTTTTGCCAGGGAAATAAAAAAAGAGCATCACAAAAAAACTGAAGTTAGGCCTCAGTTCGTACTAGCACTAAGCAAACCTACTTCTCCAGTCCTTTTGTTTGTGACTTAGTGTAACCCTCTCCATGAGCATTTTTTAAACTGGGAGGTTTACCGCTGTCATCAGAGCATGGGTGGTGTCCATAACAGTAGATGCAGTCTCTGGGTGAGGTACCAGTTCCACTAGTTTAACATAGTAGGGGGGGTTTACCTGTGAAGCAGGAGGACATCATACATCATTACATTGTACTTGAGTGATAATTGATAATGTAAGATAATGTGCACCTTCCAACCACACCTTCCACTGTACCACACCTTCCAATCTGATCAGTGAACCCTTTTTACAGACTAGACAGGTGTCTGTTATATGAACTCATCTCTTTCCCTTCATTTTGTGCCAACCTGGGTGACGAGGAAGAGTTTCCAGAGGACACTTTCCTAGCAGACCTCTGGAAAGCTTCTTATTCAACAGTATCAGCACATTCCCCACGCACCAGCCTCTGCCAGTCTGGTTAAGAGTGTGTGAGCCCCAGCCCTGGCTGCTCTGCCCCAACAATGACATGAGCAGAAAACAAAGCACTGGGAGCATGATATGCTACAAGTGATGCACAATCAGCATTTTTTGGCAGATTGTTTTTATATCGATCACCAAAAAACTTGATCTGCCAATCGCAGAAGGAATTTTTTATTTCCATACCTTTTATCTAGCAGAAGGGGCATCATCTATAGAAATAAACCTATATTTTACAAAGTACAGAAACAGCCAAGAAGAGATGCATCTGTTCTGTAGCGTGTTTTGCAGTTTGAAAATGGTCGTTAGTAATGTACGTCACATGATCGGCTTTTTGATCGGCATGTTTTTCCGATCACACAGTGTGCCTATTTGTATTCTCACTCCAGTTATTTTATGTCCAATTCTATAAATTCATGTTAAACACTACTTTGAGGCATTTTTCACAGCTCAAGAATATTGAATAAAATTTTGGTGGTGAAAAATGTTTTTTTTCCTGCTAACTTAAGAGCAGTCAAACAGATGGTCAATTTTGACTTGGAACACTAAAGTAGGGAGAGGAACATGAACACAACCGGAGTTGAAAAGTTCAATTGGCAGAAATGTCTGTAATTTGTAAGTTAAGTCACTTCTTGTACTGTTTCTCAAAGTTGTTTTTTTAAACTGAGACTTCCAGATTTTTGCTTAAGTAAAGAATGTGTGTCTTTTTGCCAACTGTGAATCTGAAACTTGTTCCATTTCAACAGGAACCTTCCTAACTCTGGTTGGATGAACTGTGTGCTGTAACACTGTAGGGTCTGATTGCACAAAAAGACCTCCAAGTATTTTAAGATACAAGATGGATTGATATTCAGGTATGTACTGCATTTCTTTGGCAATTTAGTAGGAACAAATAATAGTTTACCATCTTTTTCATGAACTGAATGTTAATTATTGCACAAGGTAGTCCCATATTTTAATATACAGTAAAAAATAAATATAGTAATAGTCTAATTTTTGGGGTGTTTTGTGTTTATTTGTGGTGCTGAATATGACAAAATGCAACACAGTTGGGTACTAACTGGATGGGAGACTATGCAGCGACTTTTGTTCTGGACTTTAGAGAAGACATTGCTTGGCACCAGACAGGAGGTGGAGCTGCTCAGGATGACATCTTTTCCTGCAAGACGCTCAATGTCCTGGAAGACATTCTGCTTGACCTCGAGCTGTTCAAAGACACATTCCTGGTGGAGAAAAAAAACCCAAACTTAATTATGCAATGATACAATGATAAATGTTATTATTCACTGTCCATGTCATGACCTGGCACCTACTTCTGTTAATTTTCACCTGACCCGCACCGTGTGGCTGTTTGATAGTTGTTCTTTTTGTCACATTTGTTTTTTGTTCAGTTTTCGTTATTAAATCGATTCTCTCTTCAAAACCGTGCATCTGAGTCTTCCTCCACCACACCCCTTTTGACAGAATGGTCCCGCTGCCCACCTGGACTCCACTGGTGTTGAAGGGACCCTTTTTGGTTTAGTTTTCCCTGGTTTTCTTTTTTATCCTGTCCCTTTGTTTTTTTCTGGTCTTGTGTTTTCTGTCCACTGCTCCGTGTGTCTGGTGTCAGCTGAGTTTCTCCGCTAGTGTGCTTGTGTGTCTGTTTCTGTTCCTGTTTGTTGCTCTGTTTGGGGACCGGTGGTCTCGTGTGGACCCGGTCCCAGTTTTCTTCCAATTTGCGTTCCCCCATAGTGCCACTGACTCCCTTGTTATACATCTGGTTCCCTTGTCATGTGTTTGGTCTCTGGTCTAATCTTGATCCTTAATCTATTTTTTCTCTTCAGTTCAGCCCTTTTCCTTCATCTTAGTGCTGTTGCTTTTGTTCTGTCCCAGTTCCGTTTTGGTTTTAGTCTCAGTTCCCTCTTGGTTTGTCCCACTTCCCTTTTGGTTTATCCCATTTCCCTTTTCGTCTCTGTCCCCTTTGTCTCTGTCTTAGTTCCTGATCCCTCTGTCTGAGTCCCTAGTAGGTCCGGTTATACCCAACCAGTTTCCTAATTTTGCCCGGTCTCGTCCTTAGTCTCCCTGTCTCAGCTGTTCCTCTTGCTTTTCTCCCTCGTTTGGTCCCTGTTTTTCTTGTCCTAGTTTATTCTCTTGTTAACTTAAGGTTCCATTTTGTTTCAGCCAGAGTCTGTCGTCCTCTTTTCCATCTCAGTCATAGTCTTTAGTTTTCTTGTCATTTCTCCGTCAGAGGCCATAGCTCTGTCTCTGTGTTCTGTCAGTAGCTCCTTCCAGACCTCATCTAGACCTTCAAGACCCTCTTAAGACCTTTCAGATGATGTCAAGACCATCAGACAGTCCTGATCTCCTTCCAGAACATCTAGCCACACCAAATCTATGCTGTTCTACCGGGAGGGTTTTCTCTACTGCGCCATCCAGAGGGTATCCCAGTTAGCTCAGGGTGGCCCTGGTGTTATAGAGGGGACTGATTTTTGTGATGGGACACCAACGTTTTCTTTTCCTTTTTATGTTTTGCTACTTTGCGAATGCTGGTCCCTGTGAAGGAGAATGTCATTTTTTGTCTTTTTGGGACGTCAGGAGCTCAAATGTACATGATTTGTTAAGATGTAAATGACAAAAAAAGGGAACGATATAACAAAAATGTCATAAGAGACACAATAAGACATAGATGACCAATGAGACTTAAACATATAAGATAAAAAAAATTACATAGAATATACTGTACAACGGAAAGAACATAAAATGAAGACAAGGAAAGACCTAACATTTCTGTCCCAACTCCCTCCCAGGAGCATTCAACTTCTCTGATCTTGAATTGATGAAGTTTGTAAACCTCTACTGTAGGCAATGCAAGGTTATTTGTATAGTACCAAACACATGGCAATTCACAGGGCTTTACAAAAATGGAAATGAGACAGGTTAAAAACACATAATTACTTTTAAAACATAATCAATAAAACAAATATCAATTAAAATAAAGTAATCAATTAACATAAAGTAAAATAGAAGACTGCAGATAGAACCCCACTCTAAACAACAAGGAAAGGAAATTTCATTAATGTTTACGCATCTTATTTACCAGAAGATACACTGGACCAATCCTTTACTGAAGGAGACGACAGAGTATTGAGCTACTTTGCAAGACAATGTGTTTAACAATTCACCTCAGTGAAAATATGTTTTGATTAATCAAATCCTTCAATATCTTTTTTTTGTTGCTTTTTAATATTTGATGTACCCCTGATAGTAGAATAAGTCACAAACTTACATAAAAATCTTGTACAAAAAACCCCCAGAAAACCATGCACTATTAAACTGCCTGAATCTTTACCACTACTGCCCTTAAATTCCAGTCATAACATGGTAAATGGTACAAAATGGTTCCTGTGAACACATTTTTTCAAACGCACTGCAGGCCAAATTGTTTCTGAGACTGGAATCAACCAGTTTGAGATCCTAAATACCACAGCTTTACTTACTTTTGTATCTGGACTGACTGTGCGTGGGTAAGGAGTGGCTGTGTTAGTATGTTAATATTTTCTTGAACACAACGATGCGCACACTTGGCATGCAATTACTGGCAAGACAAACAGCATACTTTCTGAACTATAAGATGGTAACGTCAGTATGTCTGAGAGTTTCACGTCATTAGCATCACACTTGAAAAACAGTACCTTTTGTGCATGGATCAGTTGATTTGTGCTACTTTTCATCTCCTCACTTTCACAGAGAAAACAACAAATTCATGTCAGCCAGTCACTGGGTTGGACTTAACAAACAGCTATCTAAATAGAAGCAATGAAAGACAAGAATGAAAGTAGTGGTGCTCTAAGTAAACTATCTGTCAGTATAGCTGCGGCCAGAAGTTAAACCTCAGCGAAATTATTTTAAGTCAGCTTTTCACAAATCTAAACATTGTATTTCAATATATATTACCTTTGTTACTTAGTTGGGTCGTCTGCTTCATATAGATGATGTGAAATGTTCACAATAATAGAGAAAATGTAGCTTTTACTCATTTGATCACATGAAGAGAGAGTCAAGAATTTATGAAAACAAACAAACTGGAAGCAAATGTCTCCCCTTTCAGGTGTGTGTGTGTGTGTGTGTGTGTGTGTATGTGTGTGTGTGTGTGTGTGGGGGGTGTTAATGACATGCTAAGACATGATCTTTGGGGCAGCCAGTAACTGAAGGGTTGGTGGTTTGAATCCCGCTCTATCCTAGTTGGTCCGGTGTGTCCTTGGGTAAGACACTTCACCCTCCTTGCCTCCTGTGTCACTCACACTTGTGTATGAATGTTCGGTGGTGGTCAGAGGAGCCGTAGGCACAAAATGGCTGCCACGCTTCTGTCCGAGGGCAGCTGTGGCTACATATGTAGTTTACCACCACCAGAAGGGGCATGTGAGAGTGAATGAATAATGGGTCACTGACATGAAGTTCTTTGAGTGGCCGAAAAAACGCTATATAATCCAATCCATTATTAGAGGTACAGAATTGAGGGAGGTGTTGGGTATCACTGGTTGTTATAAGGGTGTACAAGCATATATGTGTGCAAGTGTCTGAATATATATTATTCTATTATGGGTATATGCAAATTATATTTATTTTTATTCATAATAATATGAAGTCAGAAAGAAAATTATTTAATAATAAGTATCAGGCATTAGAGTATAGAAATGTTTAGACTAGGAAACTTATTGATTCATTTCATTGATTCATTGATTCCATCGCCCCAATAAAGACCAAAGTCCTTTCACGAAAACCAAGGCCAACCTGGTTGCGTGCTACTTCAGTGAAGCTAAAAAAAAGGCTGTGCAGACAGGCAGAACGAAAGTGGCGAAAAAACAAACTACAGGTTAACTATGACACCTATAAAGAAAGTCTGCAGGCCTATAACCAGGAAGTCAAACATTCAAGGCAGTCCTTTTTCTCTGAGATGATCAACAGACACAGTAATAATGCACGCACATTGTTTTGTGTTGTGGACAGACTAACAAATCCAATAGCTTCAATTCCATCTGACCTGGTGTCCGAAAAGTCATGCAACGACTTTGCTGTTTTCTTTACAGATAAAATATTAAAGATAAGACAGACAGTCTGTAGCTCCAGCTCAGGAAAGATGTTTTTATCACGTGTACCTTCTTGTCATCTAGAACACTTTGTCCTTGTCGATTACACATCACTGATGGAAATTCTTAAACAGTTAAAGTCATCAACCTGCTGCCTTGACCATCTGCCTACCAAATTTTTTAAAAGTGTTTTTAACTGTATAGCTTCAGATATAGTGCAGATAGTAAACAGTTCTCTTCAGTCAGGACAGTTTCCTCAGGCCTTGAAAACTGCAGTAATTACACCTCTTCTAAAAAAGCCTAATCTGGATGCTTCAGTAATAGGTAACTACAGGCCCATATCAAACACACCATTTTTGGGAAAAATCATTGAAAGAGTTGTTTTTCAGCAAATTCATGCCTTCTTGGTGCAAAACAGTCTTTATAGTGACTTTCAATCTGGATTCCGAGCACACCACAGCACTGAGACTGCACTGATCAAAGTGTTAAATGACATTCATCTGAATAATGATTCATCCAGAACCTCTGTCCTAGTACTATTGGACCTCAGTGCTGCATTTGATACAGTTGACCACGACATACTGCTTGACAGACTGGAAAAGTGGGTGGGGCTTACGGGCACTGTGTTAAACTGGTTCAAATCTTATTTACAAGATAGGAACTACTTCGTTTCAGTTGGCAATCATAGGTCAGTGAGTACAAAGATGTTGTGTGGGGTTCCCCAAGGGTCAATTTTGGGACCGCTTCTGTTCAACATCTATATGCTGCCCCTGGCTCAGATCATAGAGCATTTCAACATTTCTTACCACACATACGCAGATGACACACAACTTTATATTTCCGTGTCATCACTCGATTACAGTCCTTTACTGACACTGAGTAAATGCATTCATCAAATCACTGAGTGGATGTTCCAGAACTTCCTCCAGCTTAATGCGGACAAAACAGAAGTGATTGTTTTTGGCCCCAAAAAAGAAAGGTCAAAGGTCAGTGCACACCTTGAGTCCATGTCACTAAACCCCACAAACCAAGCCAGAAATCTGGGTGTAATTATTGACTCTGACCTGAAACTTAACAAACATTTAAAAGCCATTACCAAATCTGCCTATTACCATCTAAAGAACATTGCTAAAATCAAGGGTCTTCTGTCCAAACCAGACACAGAAAAACTCATTCATTCATTCATTTTCAGTAAATTAGATTATTGCAATGGTGTCTTCACTGGTCTAAACAAAAAATCAATCAGGCAGCTACAGCTGATCCAAAACGCTGCTGCCAGAGTCCTGACCAGTACCAGGAAACTGGACCACATCACACCCGTCCTCAAATCCTTACATTGGCTTCCTGTGGGTCAAAGGATAGAATTCAAAATCTTACTCCTGGTCTATAAAGCACTAAATGGCCTTGGACCCAAATACATCCTAGACCTACTGGTTCCTTATGAAGCATCCAGAGCCCTGAGGTCATCGGGAACAGGTTTACTGTGTGTTCCAAAGATAAGGACGAAACAAAGTGAGGCATCATTCAGTTACTCTGCTCCTCACCTGTGGAACAAACTACCTGGATACCTGAGGTCTGCTCAAACTGTCAGTTCATTTAAATCAGGCCTGAAAACATTATTGTTCACTGGAGCTTTTACTTAGATTATTATTTGCTTTAAAATGTTTTTAGGTCTTGATTTTAATTGTCTTTTAATGCATCTTTATCATTTTAATTTTCTTCTGTTTCTGTTTTTGTGTAAAGCACCTTGAGTTGTCCTGTACATGAAATGTGCTATACAAATAAATTTGCCTTGCCTTGCCTTGCCTATTATTGTTATTAATAATTTAAGGAGAAGGGGTGGGACTTTAAAAGTTACACTTCTCCATCATTTTTGAATATGTATTGGGTAATATATTTATCTATTATCTGTTGTTTTATATTCATATTCAAAATAAATATATTAATCCATCAATCTATTACAACAAATATTAAAAAAGACAGATTATACTGAATACAATTAGCCAAAGTGTGTATCCATTTTCAGCCTTGACTATTTGCAGCAGGTGTGAAACCCTTCACTGTACAAACTAGTGTAGATTAAATAACCAGAAAGTGGTGCTCATAAGCAGAGAAGCCCTGATCAATAAGGTGAAACAGAGGGTATCAGAGTATGAGGCAACTTACTTAAAAAGAAACCTGCACATTTCTTCTTATCATTTCCCTGTTTCTAATAAATCCTCTATTGTTTCTTGCAAGGATAAACTCACAGCAGACTATTGATTTTTTTTTTTTTTTTTTGGCCTTACGTGTCTTCCTGTAAATTGTCCTTGGATTAGTGTTTCGATACTGAAGAGCACCATTGTCTTCTGAATAAAGTCATAGTGACGTGTAAAACATTTCCTCGGCTTAAAAACTCCACTTTCAACATTATTCTAACTGGCAGTGTCAAACGTGGCTGTGTTGAAATAAGTTCATGTCCTTTGCTGAATGTGTTGGTGTCCATAGGATGATGACAACAGCAAGGCAGGTGTTTTGGCAGGAATGGTTCAACAGCATGGAAATACTTTGACATTTACTTTGACATTTCATACAATAGTACAAGATTTCCTCCACACGTGTCTACAAAAAAATCTGTGGTGAACCTGTACTTAAGTATTCATTTAAAGTATTTCTTCAAGTATGTCTATAATTTATACCTGTATTTTATTATATCAAGATGCACATATTGTACTTTTATTCCACTACATTTTTCTGAGAGATTTAGTTCCTTTTCATCGTACACATTTTCCTCTCCTTCCTGTCCAGAGAAATTCATATATCTCCAGATTTGTATTGGCAATAAAATGAGGGATAAGGTGTTTCTTAAGTAAAAATCCTCCTCCCTTAAATAAACTTCAAAAAATCTTCTTGTATTTGTTGAAAAATGCAATGGACCACAAAGCTGGAAACATGATAGTTTCTCACAAGACAATGATGTTACAATGATGATCTTAAAGATTATGATGTATTGCTGTATTCTAAGCTACGTAGTCTAAACGACTCAATGTGACACAACTACAGCAGCAAATTCAACATACACATCTAGGAAGCAGTAAAATAAAATAAATAATAGTAAAACAATGACAAGGACAATTTCAATGTAGATTTCTTTGTTTTGCTTATAAAATGTAGATAGTTTCTCTTCAGTAAAGACTTGAATACACAAGGTTAACTTAAAAAGGGAGTATTTTCACACTGCAGTATAAGTGCATTTACTTCAGTAACAGACATAAATATTTCTTCCACTACCATTCCAAATGAACTTAAATTTTTACCCACTGAACACATATTCTCTTAACCATGTGCACTGCAAAGCTCGAGCTACAAAAACACTTGTGTTTGCAGCACATTGGACATCATAGATTACTGTCATAGGCACCAACAGTTTGGTGGTGGACATGTGATATCTTAATATATTATAACTAACATGTTCTAATTAATGCAGATCATTTCTAAAGTAATACTCTAAACATACTAGGTACAGTGATTCCCAACTTATTTTGGCTTGTGACCTCATTTTAACATCACAAATTTCTAGTGACCCCCAGACATTTGAAACGGAGGTCCTTTTATTTATTTTTGATTTTTTTTTAGCTAAAATTTATATATTTTTGATCATGTAATATTTTGCTATACACTATGTTGCAAATAAACATTTATTTTAGATGACATTTAGTCGATATAATATATATTACTATGGGTGAATACAGAAAAGCCAGGTGCAGATTACTGCATAAAGTAAGAATTTTATTTCTTTGCTCAGGGTATGTACAGCTTGTATTTACAAGGCTGACAATTAATACTGAACAAGCAATAACTCAAACTATGAATTAAAAAAGCTGCTGCATCTGAAACAGACCACAGTGAACATCTGACAGTTGAATACACTGACTCACACTTTGTCATGTCTTTTATGGATTGGGACTGTCTCTTTCAACTCACCATTGATTTATTATTTTTAAAATTATTTTTAGTTTTGTTTTTTGTTTTTTTTTTAACTAATTACTCGAAATTTCTGGTGACTCAATTTGAATTCCAGGTAACCCCACATGAGATCCTAACCTCAAGGTTGAAAAACACTGCATTAGGATGTGAGGTAATGTTGTGCCCCCATCAGGACAAAATGTGCAACTTTGAAAAAGTCAGGGCACATTGTACCTGCCCTACTTAAAACAGAATTATCAAACACTAATATTTAGAAGAAAATACAACTACAGTAGCTACACAAATAAGAAATTATACAAAATAAAACAACAAACTGTGCTTTTTTTCTCCTCTGAGCATTTTTAAAAGAATAAAAAATAGATTAATTAAAAAAATCCATAAAGACCTAGACATCCAACAGTGACCAAAAGGATTCATTGATATAGCATGTTAAATAAGTGTTAATAGACTAATCCTACAAATAATGTAAATAATTTGTATAAAATATAGTTTGTCATATTTCATGCTCATTAGATATGACCTATTTAGGCATCCAGAGGCTCCATTGTTACCATGGAAACATCATCATCATTTTCTACAACATTGATTCACCAGTAAAACTCCATGGAGTTGGATCAGTATGGACACACTGGATTATTTTATAGTAAAAACAATATTTTTCTTCAGTTGTCTCTGTTTTGGATGTAGTAACCTTCAACTGTAATCTGAGCTTTAAAGAATATCTACATAATCAATACATTAATCAGAGATAAATAGTTAATTTAAAAAAAAGAAAAAAAATACAGCATAACATGAAAATAATGGTGATAAAACACTGAAGCTAATTAAAAATAGAGAAAACATCAATGGAACTGCTACAAAAACAGCACTGGCTCTTCATGGGTTAATACCATTGTGATAGTCATATGCAATGTGAACATATAGAGGTTTTTTTTGTCAAATATCAAATTCTGACTGCAATAGTAACACTATCACTTACAAAACTAGGGAAAACTCTGACATTTTAATGAAATATTTCCAGTTTTGGTGTGCAAGTTCTCATTTTTTTTATTATTAATCCAGGAATTCAGGCCATAGCTACAGAGCCCGCCTGGTGATGTGAAAAAAAAAAAAAAAACAAGTGCGTGCCATGCTTTGATATCCCAAGCCCTTTGATGCAGGACCACAGGGGTGTGTCTTTCAAATATGCAAAATACTACATCTGTTTTTGGGTAATTTTGCCACATTATGTAATATAGGGCATTTACACATATCAGTTGTGGTGGGAGGAGAAAATGTAAATATATTAATTTACCATGAGAAAAGTGATTTATCAAAAATAAAAAAAAAACAACGTTAGGGGTGGTGAAAACATAGGACAGAAAGCAAGTACCACAGACAGCTCTGCTCACATCCGCCACCTGTCAGTGTGTCAGATGGGCATTCAACTCAACCATATGTATATTACATGGCTTGTTAAGTTCACCGTTAATTTATTCTCTAAGTAGAAAATGTTTTGGTACTCGTGGTTCTGTGCACACAAAGCCCTGCAGCCTGCTGTCCTGCTGTGATGTGACATGTAATGCCGCAGGTAAGAGACAAAAAGTCAAGCCAGGTGAGGGGCCTCCCCTTTTATAGATTTCAGCTTGAGATTGTCCTGTCAGCGGATGTGCACCCCACGACACAGAGCTTCTGTGGTCGTCATCACACTACTTGATCAATAAAAGCTACTGAACCATTACTTTATTCAGGATATAGTGGTATTACTGCCAAGCAACTTAAAATTGTAGACGGTACTGCCCCAACAGTGAGTCCCTACTGTAGTCCTTTCAGCACCATGCGCAGCATCGCTCACACTGTCACCTATAGAGCAGCAGGTGGATTTGAAGCTTTGATGTGATACTGGGTTATAGCTCTGACAGGTGGTGGTTGTAAGTGGAGCTGGCTGTGGTACTTACCTACTGTCATATGTTTTCAACACCTCTATCTTTATGTTTTTGGGGTTTGATAAATCACTTTGCCTGTGCGACAAAACATATTTACATTTTCTCCTCCTACCACATGCACAATTCATGTAAATGTCCTATATTACATATTGTGACAAAAGTAACTGGATGCAGCCAGACATGCTATTTTGCACCTTTGAAAGACACACCTCTTAGCATGCACTGTTATTAAATCAGATTGTAAATTTTTTTGTGTACAATAAGTTTGTTATTCCTGGAGCAGGTACACACACATTAAGCTGATGTTCAAATAGGATCCAAGGTAACACTGACTGTGCGTCGAGCTGTTCCACAGTGTTTGTGTGGATGTGTACAAGTGTGAGGTGCGTCAGTCAGTGACTCATTGACTTTATGCAATTATTTAATTCATACATTTGGAATGTTTGTCCTGTGATCCAGAGGAGCACAGCCCTACTTCCTACAGCCTTGCTGGACTCAGTGGCAGGTGCTTCAGGCTGAACTCTAATGGGGGCAGTGGTCCTGCATCAAGGGGCTTTAGAAACACTCTGCTGTCACTATCTAATCAAATCCTTAATGCACAGACTAGATAAACTCTTGTGTTCACTACAAGCACAGCATCAATGGACTGAAAACGAAGGTTCTGTTTTTATGAGGATAATTTCTGGGTGGACTGGAACAGGATTTGTTTACCATTAAACAAAGCCAGTACTCATTTAAGGAAAATAAGAACTCGGTTTAACCAATGCATGCCCAAACTTAATTATCTCCTTATCACGAGATATCAAAAACATGGCACTCACCTGTTTTTTGTTTTTTTTACATCAGCAGGCGGGCACCGTACACACACACACACACATACACACACACACACACACATATATATATATATATATATATATATATATATATATATACATATATATACATATATATATATATATATATATATATATATATATATATACATATATATACATATATATATATATATATATATATATATATATACATATATATATATATATATATATATATATATATATATACATATATATATATATATACATATATATATATATATATATATATATATATATATATATATACATATATATATATATATATATATATATATATATATATATATATATATATATATATATATATATATATATATATATATATATATATATATATATATATATATATATCTGTCTGAACTGTCTGAACAGGCAAAAAAAGAACACATGTTTAACAGCCTAATATTGAATACAATAGAATACTTTATTCGTCCCACCCTGGGGAAGCCCTTTTTCATTCTAACTGAATATGTCGTATGATGACAAATAAACAAACAGTGTTGCACTCTTTGATTCACAAAGATGAAAATATGAATGTCGCCACATTTTGACCAAATCCAGGATCTAATTTGGATAAAGTTGTTAATAATTGACTAAAGCCAATACAATGACTAAAAACAGTGATTAATAGCTGACTGATCTGTAATAACACCTAGGTAACACACAGATGCCGTAGTTCATATCATTGGAGGGTGCACTGTATTACCTGAACAAAGAAGGCTCCCTCCAATGCTTGAGCGAGGTCATCATAGTTGCTGAACAGGGCCATCTGCTGTGTGGCATTGAGCTCTCCTCTCAACATGTGAGCTGCCTCGATCTCCTCCAGCTGTTTCCTGAACCAGTGCAGAGTGACAGAAGCTGCTAACACACACTATCTTTAGAGTAAAGGAGCTTAATATTAAATGGAATATATCTCATTGAAGAATCCTGTTCAAAATATACACAAATAATCAAAGTAAACTTTTCAGACTTCTGTTTTACACTGTGGAATGCAAAATGTTGTCAGGTCAATTCTCTAGCCAAAGCAAAAACCTTACAGCACTATGAGGCCACAGTCTTTTATAACATTATTTATCAGACATTGATTCAAAATGATAGACCCTGCACTTACGACAAGCAGGTCAGTGACTCCCTCTACTGTTTAAGCAGAACAACAGCAGGAGAGCTATTTACCAAATGAAAACAGAATGAATAAAACATCTGAAAACTGATGACATTATATTACATGTGTTTTTCTGATAGTAATCTCCCAAGTAAAGGTTTAACACCTTAACAAAAGGTTCTTTGTCACTCTACAGTAATGTTTAACTTGTGATGACTTGGCTGCAAAGGAAGGCTGAGTATGTGTTTTTGTGTTTGGAAGAGGAAGTCACTGGTCATGCAAAGTCCATGTGTGTCCACTCCACTGTCAGAACTGGAATGAAAAAAAAGTTATATTTTGGACAGGGCCCTCATGACTCATGAGTGCACTGTGGCACATTCTTTATGTTTAGGATGACCCACTTGAATTGGTGACTTTTTTTAACCACTTCTTAAGTCCCATTTCTTCAGATTTATTTTTGGTAACATTATCTTCTCATTGCTTTTGTCTTTTGCTTTTACTATGTCAACTGTTTTTGTACTGATATTTTGCATTTTTGTACATTTGTCCTCTTGTTTTAACTTTTGTGAAACTTTACATCATGAATAGTCTTGTGAAATTGATTCACATTTAAATTTTATTAAAAGCAAATACAAATGTATTGACAGTAACTAAAGTTACCTCAAATGAAAAATCAACGAGTCAAGTTTTTTTCCCTTTAGCCTCAACAAAACAAAGATGGAATTCACTGAATCTTTAAGTTTTGGAAAAAATCTCTGTAACTAAACAACAACTTAATAACATATTTGTGTTTAGGACAAGAAAATTAGCCCTGTCCTAAAGTGATAGCATGGATACACAAAACAAATTGCATTTACTGTGGCGTGTTGTATTTGCATAGATTAAAGTGAAAATACTTTCTTATATAAACAAGGGGTGCCCGGCACAACAGACTCCACCCCCTTGTGCACATTTTACCCGATTTGCCCTATGTCCTATCATTGCGAAAAAAAAACATGTTTGGTAACTGTGACCTACATTCACCAATATTTAATGGGATCTATTCTGGACCACCTTGCACCTTTCCTGAAAATTTCATAAAAATTGGTCAAGTAGTTTTGTGTAAACCTGCTTACATACAAACAAATAAACAAAATGCCCCCCCTCTCCTTGGGGGCTCAGGGTAAATATTTGATCTTTCAAATTATATTAACCTGGGAGGAATAATGATTTATGTGTTTATGAGTCTGAGAATAAGTTACTCCTCCTTAAGACTGTCTTTAGGGTGACAGGAGGGCTTAAGTTAATGAACTACTACTGTAAGAGTTTATTTAATGATATCATGCTTTGTGCTGCACAAAAACTGCAGCCCTACGTATTAGAGCTTACCTGATGTCTATGATAGCCTTGGCAGCTTGTCCAGGTTGATTGTCATAGATCTTCACACTGTAGCCTCCACTGGCAAACACCATGGCCCAAGAACGACCGATGAGGCCACTGAAAAACATGGCAAACATTAACAACTTAGATTATTGTTGTGCATTGTATATTTCAGTGGGTCCCAGTCTTTTTTTTGAGATTTTAACCCTTAATATCACAAATTTCAGGCAGCCCCAGACAGATATATATATATATATTTATTTTTATTACTACTAATTAGTTTTTGATAAAATAAGAGTTTGCTATACTATATTGCATATAAACATTCATTTTAGATGACATGTAGTCTGTATAATGTATATTATTATGGATGGAGGCAGAAAAGCCAGGTGTACATTACTGCACAATGTGAGAATTTCTTTTTTTTTTGGTCAGGATATGTACAGTCAGTCCAGCTTGTATTTACAAGGCTGACAATTAATACTGAACAAACAATAACTCAATCAATGAATTATTAAAGAGCTGCAGCATCTGAAACTAACCACAATGAACATTTGACAGATAAACAGTACCACAGTGCTTCAGTTCCAGCTTCACAGGTTGTCATGTGTTTTATGTTTTGTATATTATATGTAAACATATTTTTTTTAGGATTTTTTCCCTTTTTTTTTTTAATCAATTACTAGAAATGTCAGGCAATGACTCCTTTTGAATTCCCCACAACCCACCAGGGGTTCTAACTCCTAGGTTGAAAAACACAGTTATATTGGATTTATTTGTCATTTTGGCAGTAATTTGTTTTTGAAACATCAATTGTCATTTATTAACTCTAAATGTATTACAATTCTAACTACATGGCTAAGAGTGTATTGGGTAATGTGTAAATTACATATAGTTGTATAGATTAGTGCATCCTCTGCAAACCTTTCTTGCTTGATGAATACTTAAAATGACAGTGATCTTATCGTATATTCCTACCTGTTAGTTGTTGTATTATCTGTATTGTAATTATGATTGCCCAGTCACTTCTAATTTCGGTTTCATTTTATTGTAAATGTTTTAGCTCTGAATGAACATTCACACATTTTCATGTTGTACTCTGTTGTACTTCAAAGAACATTATATTATTATTTTGGGTTGGGATCACATAGACAGAGAATATGCATTCAAGTATACAACTCCAACACTTTAAATCCACAAAAAAGATCAGTGAACATTCTTAAAATGATTAGACCATCAAACGTCATAAAAACAATGACTATGGAGTCAAGTACTAACTCCTGTGTGTATCATGTGACTAAAACAGATATAAAAGAAAACATGGAATGCCTAAAAGCATTGTTTTCGTCAGCAAAATTATATAAGAACTGAAGTGAGTTTGGTTTTTAATCAAGAAAATTATGGAACATTGATAGACATCAGTTCTGAAATTAAAATGAACAAGAGGTGGTCTGATATTTTTTCCGTAGCGATATAGTTGTGATGTTTGGTGTTTCCTATCCAGGTTGTTGAAAGGTCACTTTACAGGATTTTGCAAAACGACCGAAAAATACACATAAATAATAGATTTTAAGCATAAAGACAGAAAGGTTGAGGCAGGTTTAAGACTGAACCTTGTAAAACAAAGTACAAAGTACTTTCTAAAGTCAGCTAATATAACCAAATCCGTGCTATGAGATGATACTATAACATTAAACTATACAAACCAACCAATATATTACAATTCAATGCAACACTGCATATGCCAAATATTTGCTCACAGTTTGTTGAGCCACGATAAAGACAGTAAGAAGAAGAAACTTGCATCTCGCTCCAGTAGCACTGGAGTTCTAAACCACTTCATAGCCCACATAATATTTAGTACTGCGGGGTGTTTTGTTGCTCACCTGCCAATGACAGTGATGGTCTTATTAGACGAAGTCATTTTAACAATACTATACAATCTACTACCAAGACTACCACTTATTTGTCAATTCTCTTGTACCGCCCCACAGTCACATTAGCAAAACCCAATACGGTATCCCGTAAGGCTCAAAACACCCAAACGAAGATAGCAAACAGAACATTAACGCTCAGGTGAAAGCATTAGATGTTGTTTGTGGTTCAAAGGTGATAATTAATGTATAATTTGAAGTAACAGAGGAGAAACGTAAACTACAGAGCCGGAAGGGTAAGATTGTATCCTAGCAACGGAAAAAGGCTTAGACCAATTGTCAAGATGCTAGTTTATGATTGACGTGTAAAAAGCCAATCAGAAGTTCCAAAACACCTATTATCCCGCCCTTTTCGCTGTGGATTGTGGGGATGAATTCTTCAAACAGCAACAAACAGTGATTAGCATCACCTGCGTAATACGAGTTTCTCCTTATTCAATGAATCTGTAATTACAGTGAACCAACAGCAATGGAGAATGTGCACCTGGCTGTAGAGGACGATGATCTTTATTCGGGATACAACGATTATAATCCAACATTTGACTCCGAGGTGAGTTAGCTAACTACTATGCTACTTGTCAGCCAACTTCGAAGCTACAAATATAAGAAAATTATTTCTGCATTTACCACTGAACATGTGAATAATAGTTGCCCTTGTTTTCTATATAACATATGATCTAAATGAGCGCTGACTCAAAGAGATAGTGATATGACTATATAAAATCTACCTACCTACCAACCAATTAATCAACAGTGTCGAAGGGGAGTTGGAGTACGTAGCTACATCACTTTGGTGTGATGAACATTCACATTGTTAAATCCAGCCCCATGGGTTTTACACTTGAAGTTCAGAAGTCTTTTTAAAGTATTATTAGTATGCTTGATGCTTGTTGGATTCTGAATTTGTATGTTGAATTTTCAGTGCGACAATATAATTGGACCTAGTACAATGATCCATTATTAAAAACAAGTCATAAAAGTAATGTGGTAGGTTTTATATATAAAGGTGCAGTGCTAATCTCTTTGGACACATAATATATTTTATAGCTGTCCCCAATTATGAATGTAGAGAAAAATATGAACTGTCTCCAAAGGTTCAAGAGTGTATGAGAATGAATATGAATCCTATCATCATGGTCTGAAATGGGTTAAAATGTTGAATGAACAATTTGATTTCTGAAGTACATGCATTATTTCTCTATAGAGAATTATTTTTTTTTATTGGTGACATTTAATCACCAATGAAAATGAGTACAATTTATGAAATTGCAGAATCATCACTAAATGCCTTTTCTCCAATTTTAAGGAGTTAGAGAATGATGCGGGCTTCCAGCAAGCTGTCAGGACCAGTCATGGCAGACGACCCCCAGTGAGTACTGACTGTAATTTGTGTCAGTGAGACAACAAAAGTACTATGTTAATGTAGCCAGAAGTTATACTCCTATGTCCAAACATTAGGCTAACACACATTTTTTGTTCTAGATGACTGCAAAGTTTCCTGGCACTGCCATTGGGGCCCGGCCTTTAGTGTCCTCCTTTGGAGTGAGTATCATATGATCATAATTTAAGAATATATTGTTTTTGATTCTGATGGAAGTTGGAGCTCCACTTGTACCTTCAACAAGATAATGTTACACCACTGTACATTACCTCAGATTTGAATAGATTATATTATTATATGAAAAATGTAGGTATGGTTTAGTGACCATCTAAATGCTATTACCCCTCTATGACACACCTATATAGGGAATAGTGGAAATAATGGATTTCTGCTGAAGTAATAACTGAGAGCATGTGTGGAAGTCCGTTGTCGCTATAACATATTCTGAGGCTCTCGTAATGAGCTCTGTTACTATAGTCATACTGAATGAGGAGTAATGTTAATCACTAAATATGTTTCACCTCCTTTCATCAGAAATGTAGACTTTTCTTTTAGTATGTATTCCTCTATCAGAGAAAATCTTTGAATGTACCCTGGCTGCAAACGGGCTGTGTGTTGCACCCTGTGGTAAAACCCATATTCTAGAACCAATCCCTAAATGTGTCACCAAATTGTTGCAGGCAATTTAAATAATTTAAAAGCATTCCACTTGGAGATTGAGAAACTGATTTCTATGTATAACCATAAACCATAACCATAAAATATTTTTTTGTTTTTTCTTTTCAGTCTTATAGCATGAATCCTAATTGTCATTTTCACATTTGAACAGAAAGACCTTTAAGGTTATATTCTTTCAGACCTTAAACTGAAATCTACACACTTATTCTTAAATGTTTTACTTGTTCCTTTTGTTATTTGTTTTAGTCTCGGATCCCCATGGCTTCTTCAATGGGCAGACCCATGACTGGTGCAGTGCAGGTGGGAAAGCTAAACCATTTTAAGTTTGCTTACTTTTTTCCCCTTACTTTACAAGGAATGCAATATGAAATGGAAAGCTTATGTTTTGTTTTTTCTAATGTGGCAGGATGGAGCAGCTCGACCAATGACAGCTGTTAGAGCAGCAGGTTACACCTCATCTTTAACCCGAGGTAGGTTTATGCAGTCATTCACAGCAAAAAGACATAATGGAACTTAATTTAGATATTTGGATAGTCTATTTCTTATTTTAATAGTTTTAATGAAATTAAATATAGTAGTAGCTGCTGTTATTGTGACATTGGCTGACTTGTTTTTTAAGAAATGTTCTGCCTCAGAGATTAATTGTGCTTATTCTTACATACTTTAATGAGATGAATGTGAGATGAATGAGAAGGCAAATTACAAATGTACTAATTACCTGATGTTTACAATGTACTTCACAAAGTGTTATATACACACACACACGCACACACATACATACGTACATACATACATACATGCACATTTCTACAATAGATTAATCTTCCATTAGAAAGAACCTGAAAGGTGAATGTATAGTAATGTGCAGACAGTGTTTTGAGGTAGGTCTGAGGTATGCATTGCTTTTGAGTAATACCCATTCCCTCATTAAATCTCAGAGTTTCATATTTTAACCCAAGACTGTATCTTGGAAACTACAGCTATCTACTATTTTTGTCTTTAAGTTTCACTGAAAAAGACACTCAAACGTAGAAAACATTCAGAACTATTATTATGAACACATTTGCCTTGTTTTCAGGTTCCACCTTTGACCCTCTGGGACAGTCTAGAGGCCCTGCACCTCCACTTGAAGCAAAAAATGAAGATGCGTGAGTTACCACATGTGCTATTATATTAAAATTCAAAAGTGAATAAAATGCCACAAGACTGATGACAGTAAGATAGATGTGTGTGAGTTTGATGACATGGTTGAATTTACTTCACAAATGACAGCTGTATTGTGATGAACAACATGTAGGCAGCTGGAAATACACATATGAAAGTTAGATAAAATACAAAACACTTTAAAAGGAGGATAACAGTGTTGTGGGTTTTTCATTGTTCTGTACATCAGTTTTTTGGTTGTGGTTGGCTTGTGTACTTTGTGACAATACTACACATTTAGTGCTGTCTTTCTTTTGCAGGGTTGAGGAAAAGATCAAGATTCTGGAAAAGAAAGTGAATGACCTGATAGAAGAGAGCTGTATGGCACAAAGCATGGGGTCCTTACAGCTGGTTAGATTCAGTCCTTCATTAACTTGAGTTAGGGTTAGGATGCTAATGTTAAGATTGACTGTATTAATATTTCAGTTTCAATCTATGCATGAACAACTTGAATCACAGAAATTCTGACATTTTTGTCTTAGAAATATACGATGCTCCAGAAAACATACTTTTCACTGCAGTTCAGTAATGAATACAAGTTCATGACTTCATTGGTGTGTGTGTCCCTCTATTTTGCTAATGTAATGTGATAATATGTGTGCTTGTTTTACCAAAGGCTCTTGAAAAAGCCAAAGAGGCGGGAAGAAAAGAGAGAGCCCTGGTGAGACAAAGGGAACAGTCTGGAAATGGAGACCACATCAATTTAGACCTCACATACTCGGTTGGTAAATGTGCTTACATCAGTTATAAATTAATAATATGGCAGCATGTGAAACGACACGTTTGGCTTTGAATGAAGTTCAGTGAAGAATACATAATACTGAAAATGGTTCCTGGAGACAAGTAAAGTTAAGGTGTTGTAGAGTCAGTTGTTGAACTTGTTGCCCGTTTCTCACTTTGCATTCTGTGTTGTTGAAATATTTCAAATGTTTTTCTGTTCTGTTTAGGTTCTGCTCAATCTTGCAAACCAGTATGCAATCAATGAAATGTACACAGAGGCTCTGAACAGCTACCAAGTTATTGTGAAGAATAAGATGTTTAATAATGCAGGTGAGTAAACCAGTCAATGATTTGGATCATATTGTGTGATGGAGGCATGAATAATGGCAATAATAATGTAATAGGTGTTTTGCAGAATGTAATAATATAATTTAAAGTTAGAAAAGCTGAACACAAATTGAAACGTTTAGAGATGAACATCCACTACATATTACATTAGACAAAATATATCAAAGCTGTACTTCTACATTTCTGACAAATGTAACAAACTGGGAAGAGTTATTCTTTTTAACATTATACATGAATTAGCAGCATTTTTATTTACATTGTGTGGATGGGTCATACACCAAAAAACATCTTCCCCAGCTTTTTTGTACAGGCAGATCAGGTTAAAGTTGGTGGTGATGGTCTTTGAAGTGCCTCAGCGTGTTTTCTGCCCCTCTACAATGAAAACCATTGACTTAGAAATTAAGCCTACTAATTAAAAAAAAAAAAAAGACGTGTTCCCAGAACATCACAAAACAGTTCATTTTGCAACTGAAATAGAAATGAGAATGTTCACTCAGTGCGGCCATGTTTTTGTTAATGGTTGACTGAACATCATTCATCTTCTGAGAAGTTGTCTGAAATAAGATATTTAAAAATAACATATCTAAACACAGTGATACAACACAGGCTGGAAAAGTATTCACTTTGTCAGGAAACTGGTATGTTCAAGAAGCTTCCAGGTTTTTAGTTCCCAGTTGGAAAGGACTGAATGATGGCACGAAAAATCAGCAAATACTCTATGTAGCACAGTAAAAGACAGTAAAGTGCACACATTAATAACAGTTAGTGGGTCAGACTCAGCATGGGGAAAACTTGCGTTTTTAATAGGTTAGTGGCTAATTTGAAATGTACAGTACTGGTTGAAAGTCCTAGGTCATATTTAGTTTGTTGGTTTAGTAAAGTTTGCCTTGGTGGAAGTCTGTGCTCAGAGTGCTTTGTTATACCAGGTTTCATTTAACACACGTCAGATGTAATTGTTTCTGCTCCTTCTTGTCATGGGGTCAGGGATCACATTAAATAGTTATCTTAACCATTGCAACACATTCAGTTTAGTTTTTGTGTGTCTTTTTAAATCAATTAATCAATCAAATTTTATTTATAGAGCCCCAAATCATAATTGTCTTGACACTTTACATGTAGAGCTGGTCAAAACCAAACACTATTTTAGGGCCGGTCCTAAATTGCCTTCTTGTATCTGAAGAAAAGTCATGTCAAGTATACACTGTATGCTCATTTCAACCCTGAAAAATAACAAAGCGAATAGCTTTTTCACAGTGCTGTATACCTGGATTCTTTTGTGGTAGTGATTTAGGACCTGGGATGATATATTTGTGGTTGTTCAGATCAACTTAATAAACACAAAGTCCTCTCTGGTTAAGTTTCCATCTGGACACTTATATGTACTTAATTTTTCCCCACCAACTATATTTCTGTTATTCCCACAGGTCGTTTGAAAGTCAACATGGCCAACATCTACTTCAAGCAGAAAAACTACCCCAAAGCCATCAAGTTCTACCGAATGGCACTAGATCAAATTTCCAATGCTCACAAGGAAATGAGGATAAAGATAATGCAGAATATCGGTGTAGTGTTTGTACGCATGGGCCAGTACACTGACGCTATTACATCTTTTGAGCACATCATGAGTGAGAGCCCAAATATCAAGACAGGTTTCAACCTTATCCTGTGTTACTATGCAATTGGTGATAGAGATCGGATGAAAAAGGCCTTTCAGAAGCTGATCTCAGTTCCTCTGGGCATTGATGACGAGGACAAGTACATCCCTTCAAATGTGAGATAAAGTAATATGTTAATGCTTTGGCAATCTGTCATTAATATATATGTATGTATGTCTTGCCTTGGTGATAACTGTAACTGAGATTTCTGTGGAATGAAGGTCAAGTCATCTGTCCTTTTCCACAGTGATTTATACTCTCTCTCTCTCTCTCTCTCTCTCTCTCTCTCTAATAATATATATATATATATATATATATATATGAAATCAGCTAAATATTCAGTTGTAATTAAACATGCAAAGATAGGGTTTCTTTCTCTGTTCAAACGTTCAAACTTCTACAGTTGCAAAGCTTGTAAAAAAAATGTAGTTTTCACAGCTGTGCAAAATATAGTACACTACAAATGTGAACAGAAGGAAAAATATGACAGGACCACCATGTTCTTACATGTATAGCTGTGCAATGTATCCACCAGTATTGAAAATTGTTTTGTCATTGATTGATCTGATTAGTGCTAAATACACTCAGTTTAGTGGCTGCTTTAAAATGTCCTCAGTTCAATGATCAGTCATCAGTTAGTGACTGTTATTTTAGTACTAGACAAGTAACTCATTATTTTGTGGGGGTTTTTTGCTCTAAGATTGACCCATTGTATGGACAGAGTTATCATTTCATTTGACAATGTATTTATATACCTTTCAAGAGTTCATTCACATTAACTGGATTGAATAATGGAACTAGACCCCAGGTGCTATTTACAAATGTATAGCATATTTTTTGTTACTATGAAATGTGAGCATTATTTAATTTAATGTTATTCTCTTAAGATCCTGTGTTGTTTTTTTATTTCAGGATGACACAACCTCAAATATGGTCATCGAAGCTATTAAGAATGACAAACTGCACCAGATGGAGAGAGATCTGTAAGAAAATATTAGGTGTTATATGTGCAATCCTTTTCTTTAACTTTTGATTTACTGACACCTCCTAGGTTAAGGTGCATCCTTTTAGCCATATACAAGGTTACTCTGGAGTAAAGGGTTTTTGACATTTTAACATTGAACTACTGTTTTTTTTTTTTTTTTTAACTTCCTGTTCTATGCTTTTCTTCTCTATAGAAAAGTCCTGGCTGAGAAGTACATCATGACTGCAGCCAAGCTCATCGCTCCGGTCATTGAGTCATCTTTTGCGACTGGATTTGACTGGTTTGTAAAAGTTGTGATATCCTAATTAATGTAATGTTCAATGAAGTATGGTTATTAAGGGTTGATTATGTCTAGATTTAAAAATCTAGTTTAAAAACAGATACTTGGAGAGTAAACCAAAATATCTGCTGCAGGTATTGTGGACGATATTGTGAATTTTAGATTAAAATGTAAAAATGTTTTTTAAACCTCAAACATAAAACAAACTATTTCAAAAATGTCACAGTAAAAATGGTGAAGCTTTTATTTAGCATTTTTTAATACTGTACCTTTCTCTGTGTGTGATTGTGAGATAATGTAATTATACAAGCTATTTAGTATTGTAGCTCTACTGTTTAAAATGTACAAGCCCCACTGTTGGTCAGGAATGTAATAATCTAAAATATGTATGGTTTCTAAGTGTTTTTGCTTATCTCCTTCTTTTAGTTGTGTCGACATGGTGAAGAGTTCACAGTATGTTGAACTTGCCAATGATCTAGAGATAAACAAAGCCATCACCTACCTCAGACAAAAGGACTTCAATCAGGTAAGTATATTTTCTTTATACAATGAAGGGTGAAACCACAAAGAAAATACATGTCTGGTTTATTACAGACTTTGTTTTAATACCTACTTTGCCAACAAGGCTTGAATATTTGACAGAGGAAACTGTGACGAATTTGCCTTTAACTACAACTTGCTAAATGTGGTATTTGTGCATAGTGCTGGACTATAGTATTATAGTATATAACTTAAGATTTTTCTTTTAAAATCACTTGAACAATAATTGTCAGTCATTGTTTCTAAACCCTTGTCAGTGTGTGGTAGTGTATTTACCTGACTTCTGTTTATGTTTTCATCTTGGTTTGCTCTGCTGTTTCTGGGTGTCATTGGTTGGTACATATAGCCAATATTAATATGATGCAACGTGTGTGGGTGCAAATATAATAATAATAATAATAATAATAATAATTAACATAGTGACTGGTTGTGTTTTGCTTCTACGACACTCTGTTTACAGTCACATATAGCTAATGTTACATACTTTGCCTTCAATTGTATTTATTTTGTGTACATGGTTATTTAAAACACTTGGATCTTTCAGTGTTTCATTTTACTTTTTTATATATATGCATATGTTAATCTGAAACTTTTTATCATTATAACGGTTTTGAATGGCCTGCTGTTTTATTTCAGAAATGTTCTGGTTTTGGTTGTTTCAACTAAGGTTGAAACAAATGGTAAATGGTAAATGGACTGCACTTCTATAGCGCTTTTCCACCTTCATGGTGCTCAAAGCGCTTTACATTAGCCTCACATTCACCCATTCACACACACACACACCAGTAGGTTTCTAAGGTCTAAGGTCGTCCTACTGGGGGCCTAAGTCAGGGTTCAGTGTCTTGCCCAAGGACACTTCGACATGTGGACAGCCAGAGCTGGGACGCGAACCGCCAACCTCTCGGTCATTG
This sequence comes from Siphamia tubifer, assembly GCA_020466265.1. NCBI lineage: Eukaryota > Metazoa > Chordata > Actinopteri > Kurtiformes > Apogonidae > Siphamia > Siphamia tubifer. Next base: position 22,083,998 of record CM035803.1, on the reverse strand, counting down.
GGCGACCCACTCTACCAACTGAACCACAGCCACCAAACAACAACCAAATTGTTTCTTAAATGTTCACTCCAGACCAAAAATGAGCCTTTAAACAGGAAAGAAATAACTATCACTATTGATAATTATTATTATTGAGTGATTTGTACATTTTTATTGTCATAACTTTTTTTTTACTATATAACCCAGCCCTATTTTAGTGCGAAACTAGTAGAGTAATCCAAACATATACCCTTTTTAAATATTGTTCTAATTACATCATGAAGCAGTTGCATTAATACTTTTGCTGACGGAAAATATTTACTGTATATGCAGTATTGTTCACCAATACTGTATGTATGAGAGTGGTGTTTCCCTTTTAAACGTGCTAGTGCTCTGTTTATTTTTATTCCATCTTTTTACAGAATGTTATCAAAATGCTACCATTGCTGTTGTTCATGTGTCAACTTTCTGCTTAAGCTGTTTCATCAGTGTGCAGCATCGGACAGAATTTTTGTCTTCTCATGTTTGTCCATTTTCTCTTGCTTTTGTCTTTTTCTTCCCCATCTGCATGCCTAAGGTTGAGGTATGTGTGTATTTTGTTTCCATTTGAGAGGACTTTTTTTTTTCCTTATGTATTTGCAGTTGCTAGTTTGTACTCATGCACTGTATGTATGCATGTGTGTTGTGTTTTTCTTCTTTATACAGACAGATGATGTAGCTTGCATCATCTGTCTGTATAAATGCATCAGCTGTAGTGTACCCTGTGGTTTGATAAGTTGCTTTTTTGCATTAAAACTTCTTAGAAAAACGGCACATGATTTGATATTGCATCTGTTTCAAGAACAAAAGGGCAGAAATTAATGCAAATGTGCGTTATATTTACATATATAGTAAACTTGAATGACAGCAGGAGCTTTACATAGTTACATGTGTACATTTTGATAATTCTGATACTTTCTTTTGAAAGGTATTTGTTGCAATTTTATCTTTAGTTATTGAGTTACAGTATTTATTCATGATTGGGCTGAATACCACTCCATTCCATCATATAATAAAGAAGTTAAAGAAGAAAGTCAGGAAGTTTAATTTAGTTTTGTATGTTTTGAGTAATGTCTGTCAATTTCTGTCAAGTATTGAATCTAGAGGATATAAAAAGCTGTTATATATGTTTGGTGACGTTTTATTGTAGACATTAGTTTGTACACGTTCTCACATCAGGAGGACAACAGTGTACTTTTTTTCCTACATGGGTTTAAACTTGTTTTTTAACAGGCAGTAGAAACACTGAAGACATTTGAGAAGAAGGACAGTAGAGTAAAAAGTGCTGCAGCTACAAACCTGTCTTTCCTCTACTTCTTGGTAAGATCCCAAAAAAAAAAAAACTTTACTGCATAATGTAAAAAAACAATGTAAATCATGTTTGATTTCTTTTTAAAGAGAAGTAACTGCATTGAATATGAAATCAAATTGTCCAAAATAATTATACCCCATTTCTGAAACATCTTCCCTCTGACATTTACCCTTTCACAGGAGAAAGACTACGACCAGGCTGACCGCTACGCTGACCTCGCCATGAACGCTGATCGCTACAACCCGGCAGCACTCATCAACAAGGGCAACACAGTGTTTGTCAAACAAGACTATGAGAAGGCTGCAGAGTTTTACAAAGAAGCACTAAGGAATGACTCCTCCTGCACAGAGGCTCTTTACAACCTGGGTAAGAATGTGCTTCTGGACCACTGGAAGATAAACATCCACCTTAACTTATAGTACAATTTGATATTTATTAGAAGCTTAGAAGCACATTCCTGTAAAATATATTTTCTATATACTAGTATTAAAGAAGAAAACATTGAAAAGAATAAAACAAATACATGCATTTTTGCAGTCAAAACAACTTTGCAGCAGTGTGGGAAAGGGCAAGTACAGCTTTACCACTGGATATTTTTAAACATATATAACATAACATATATATATATATATATATATATATATATATATGTGTGTATGTTAAAGCCATCAGAGTTGAGGGTCTTGACATAAGTCATATAATTATACTGACCTACTCATTACTGTTCTGAGCAGTTTGGGTCTATCGTATCTCTAACTGTTTAAAGAGGACAATGATATTTATCCTGTGATACCCACAGATCTACCAGATACTAAGAGTTTGTTCTCTTGTACCAGGTCTGACCTATAAGAGACTGCATCGTTTGGAGGAGGCTCTGGACTGCTTCCTGAAGCTTCATGCCATACTGAGAAACAGTGCCCAAGTCATGTATCAGCTGGGACACCTGTATCCTCCTTATGATTTGTGTGTTATACTGTAGTATATGTGCTGTACTTTCAACAGGTCAGTCCACTATATTGGATCTGTCACACCCTGTAGCTTGTAAAAGCCCAGGGCTGAAAAGATCAGGGGCTGGATATAAACCTGAGTTATTCCATGACTTGTCTGTCTCAGTTATGAGCTTCTAGAGGATCCACAACAGGCCATTGAGTGGCTGATGCAGGTCATCAGTGTAACGCCCACCGACCCCCAGGCTTTAGCCAAACTGGGAGAACTGCATGATGGCGAGGGGGACAAGTCTCAGGCTTTCCAGTACTACTATGATGTACAGTGGGATAAATAACCTCTATAATTTGTTTGATGTTTATCCACCATTATTGGAAAAGAAAAGCATTATTATTACTATTATTGTCATGTTGTTATTTTTTTTTTAACTTTTTTACTAAAGCAGTAATTAAAACAATAGTACAACAATGATCTGTGCACATCTATCGACCCCATAAACAAATCATTGTGTTCTCCTTCAGTCATTCAGGTACTTTCCATCCAACATAGATGTGATTGAGTGGCTTGGGGCTTATTACATCGAGACGCAGTTCTGTGAGAAGGCCATTCAGTACTTTGAGAGAGCCACACTCATACAGTAAGTAAACAGCAATTACATTATGAGAATAGTAATAATTAAACACAATTATTAGGTTTATACGAAGGAATACTATACAAATAGACATAGAGAACTTGTGTGCTATATGTGGTAAATGTCATATATAAAAAATAAATACTAGTCTTAGTTTTTTTAGGTTAGGTTTTTTAATATTAAAACTTTTTTTGTAACAAAAAAGGATTTTAGATTTTTTTTGTACTGTAGGGAAATTACCTTGAATCAGCAAGCTGATATATTTTACTTTTCCAGAGAAAAGGAATGCTTTCACAATAAAAGTCCTTGAAATTCATACTATAAAAGTAACAGTAATGGCAGAAAAAAATCTTGTATTGATGGTTAAAATGTCAGAAATGTGACTTGACTAGAGAAATAGTTTGCATGTCAGTTCTAGATTTGTTTAAATCGTATTTATTTGTTGTGTCCTTCAGGCCAAGCCAGGTGAAATGGCAGCTAATGGTAGCAAGCTGCTACAGAAGAAGTGGTGAGAATGAGTTGGCTCTTTGTTTCAATGCATGGATTTTAAAGACATTTCTTAAGACCAATGAACAAACAAATGATCAATTAAGAGATAAATGAAATAATTGTTAGCTCTGACCAAACATTATACAATAGTGAGTGGATTCCACAAACTAGAACTTAATTTAATTTAAAAGATCAAATTTAGTCTTTGTTTACAGTGAGGAGGTGGGTCTACGTTGAGCTAATGTTCTGTGACCGTTTTTTTTTTTTTCTCAACAGGAAATTACCAGAAAGCTCTGGAAACGTATAAAGATATCCACCGCAAGTTTCCAGAAAATGTGGAATGTAATTTTTTTTTCCTTTTTACTTGCATAACTCTAACCAGAACTCACTTAATGAACAGCAGATGATTCATGGACCAAAGAGAAACAGAAATTAAAAAGGTGTGTATTTGTCCAGGTTTGCGTTTCCTGGTGAGGTTGTGTACAGACATGGGCCTGAAGGAAGTCCAAGAATATGCCACGATGCTGAAGAAAGTAGAGAAGCTCAAGGAGATACGAGAACAGGTACATCCAACAGCTGCTTCTATAGATCTAGTGATGTGGTGACTTAGGAATACAATAGTTAATGTTAAAGTTGATGGTATGACACTCAGATTAGGTAATGCATTTGAATAATCATCATAAAACATTATAGTCCTGTATCAGAGCACTTTCATGAATTTTTCATTAATTGCCGTTTCCTGGACAAGAACATGATGATTGAAAACATGTATTTGTATTTTAGCAAAGAAATGGTTCAGTGGTCAATGCAGCTTTGGAAATTAAGAACAGCTGTTTGTGCTCTGGTGTTGATTTCCTTGAATCAAACACGTCAGCTGTTTAACACTAATACTGGATCATTTTAAACTCTTGTTGTGTTTTGAGAATTGATGTGGTTGTTTAGGTTGTTGTTGAAATTACCTGGAACAAGTGAATGAACTGGAAAAACACTGGAATTTTACTAGAGCCACTATGTTTATTACTGTCTCCGCCACATCATGGCATGAATAAGTGCAACCATATCCAGTTATACAACAAATCAGGAAAAATAGGATGAGGCTGTCTTTGATGTATTATGACTGAAAACAACACAGCAAAATGCTACTTGACATTTCACCTCAATCAATCAATCAAATGTTTATTTATATAGTGCCAAATCATAACAAAGGTTATCTCACAGAACTTTACACGGAGAGCTGGTGCAAATTAATGTAACTGTTTCTGTCATTTTAAAAGGATTTATTTTTCTGTGTTGAAATACATGGGCGTCCCTGAGAAGTTATTTTCTTGAAGATAGTCTACATTGTTTCAAGGTGCTTTTAAGTGTTACTGATTGATACAGATTGAAAACTTAATTCAAGGCATCAGAGCCAAAAGAGCAATTTCCCAACCATTGATTTTGGCTGTTTTTGGAGCTGATGACAGTTGAGGCTTCTTAAATGTAAATACTGAAAGTGAATAAAAATAACAAAAGGTTCTGAGACTTTTAAGGTTTTATGTTCTGTGTTTCAAATTAATTTAGGTGTTTATTCCTGTGACTAATGCCCTGTTCACAGGGGATAAGTATTACCTATGGACCACTGGTAATTCGGAATAATTACGGACATTGTATGAGTTCTTAGTCCTGTGTGAATGTGCCGTTTTCGTGATTTGCTCCATGATAATTCCGCCGCAAATTACCTACTGCGTTTAGGCGAAAGACAGACGTCCAGTGATAATTCAAGTCTCGTGTGAATGCGCATGTCTGTGTTTGTGATTTCAATTGCGCACCTCTTGTCTTTTTCTGGTGTGAATAATGGAAGAAGCGGCCGAAATTATGATTAATAGCATTTCAGGGGCAAGTTGTAGGCCTTTCCCATGTGCTTTCTACCAGATGAGCAAAAACGACTCCCAAGAAGAATTCCAAAAAGAAGGCACAAATAATCTTCAACTGTATGGCCTGTGTGGCAGCATGGAGTAAGGAAGTTGGGGGCGGCTGTGGCTCAGTTGGTAGAGTGGGTCGCCCAATGACCGAGAGGTTGGCGGTTCGCGTCCCGGCTCTGGCTGTCCACATGTCAAAGTGTCCTTGGCCCCCAGTAGGACTTACCATAGACCTTAGAAACCTACTGGTGTGTGTGTGAATGGGTGAATGTGAGGCTAATGTAAAGCGCTTTGAGCACCATGAAGGTGGAAAAGCGCTATATAAATGCAGTCCATTTACCATTTATGGTCACACCACCTCAGCATGTACACAGCAATATGTATAGCTATCTGAAGTTGCCTCTGTAGATTCAGTCGCCCATTTGCGAGAGGAAAAGCCTCTGCTAAGAACCGCCGGTTCACTTCCTTTGTAATCTGAAGAATGTTTTCATCTGCACTGGCCCCGCTCGTATTTTGAAAGCATGGAGCAAATTTACAGACTACATACCTATCAATTGCATTTTCCCCCTTTTTGGATACAGTACTATTCTTATGCATACTTTGTTTTCATATTACCTTATTAATGTGTTGAGATGAAACAGGATATTGTGAACTTCAAAGTATCTTTTATTTGTCTCCCTAGGGAGAAATTAGTTTTGGACAGAGGGGTCTGCTGCAGACAGAACATTCCACTCACCCTCCCACTCATTACATTCATACCCACAATAAACACATTCATTATTACAACATATCCGGTCATATATTCTGTTATTTGCATCAATTACAGACTTTTGTTTATCCAGTCCGAATGTGCCACACAATAACACACAGGTAACGGAGGTAATTGCAACTTACCAGTGGTCCACAGATAATATTTATCCTGTGCGAAGAGGGCATCAGTGTTTAGTTGAAAAGTCACTGAAAACTCACCCAGTCCATATAAAAAAACAGGTCAGTTTTGGACATGCATAATGTGCTATTTATTGGATGATACTAATACAGATTGATTACCTAACAGCTTTTCTTTGCTCCAAACTGTCTTCATTATAGTCATTTAAAACTCTCACTGTCAGTCAACCTTTTAATGGTACATTACACAGTCTGTATTCATACTGAAAATCAAGATCAAACAAGCTTTTGCCCTTTCACCATATGTTTCAGGGGACATGTCTGCAGACACTTAAAATGAAGCTTTGAGTAAAGTTTAAATTGGCATTTGTGGGTGTGATCTTATTGTGGATCTTGATGTGGGGTTTGGAGGTCATGCCATTTGAGAGATGTGAAAGAACAATATTCACCAGAGCTTTGCATCCTTCTCCTCAGATCTGTTGTTTAGGACGAGATGTTTAGACACCACGAAGACTCTGTGGAATGATCCTCAATGCATTGGAATATTTAATCACATTTTTTTTTGTTATTTGATAATGGCACTGCTCCATAATCATCCAAAATATGAAAAGCTGCAGATCTGTCATCTCTGGAATGATGTTTGAAGTATATTAAGGACTAAAGAAGATGAAATACCCAAATAATTGTATCAATCAACAGTTCACTTCACCTATTTCCTATTTAGTTAGTTTAAATTAATATTGTAACATTATGGAATGTGTTGTAGGTGACCCAGTGTTTCCCCCAGAAATCCTCCCAAGCCTGGTGGTAGACCTGCTAGGGAAGCCCACTGTGTTTTTGTTTAAACAAAAAAAAAGGTGTAATTATGACTATTATGTGTTAATGTAAGACATTTATTAACGATATTTACACCACTTATTGACAAAAGGGCAGACTGTTTTAAATACAAAAAGTCACACATTGGGCACATTTAAAAGTAAAATAAATGAACACTAATGTGCTCGCACATCAGTCTGACTTATGAAAATCTAGGCTTTCACTGATGTTAAATGTTTGAGACTGAGGCCTGCCAGGAAACTGACGGGCCTCACTATTCGGAAAGTGAATATATTTACAAATGAAACAAAGAAGAAATTAACTATGTTGTGTTCATCTTGTCTATAATGAAACACAGCTTTTCTGTTTTCTTCATTGCTTTGTATTTTCCATATCATCTGGCTTTTTTATATGGGGTTGTAAATAAACAGTAAGTCAATGCACTTATTTATTATAGATGCAGGTAAAGATTGATGAGGTCACCACAGATTAGATTTAGTCCCCAATTGGAGGAAGATTTTAGTGATGGCCAGATTCCCAGTTAATATGCCACATGCCTTAGTCCTGTGGAGATGTTCTTCAGAGCCAGATACTGATGAGAAAGACATCAAATCACAACCAGCTGCTTTTACATCAGCCCAGAAACGCTGTTGGACCAAATGAACGACCAGGCAGACTGACAGATACAGAGCCAGAGAATTCAATCATCAACCCTAACTGAGTGAATGAAACGCAAACGATCCTATTAATATAACAGAACTGAAAATCATTATGAAGTCTGATCGAATCATTGCTCTGTTTATGAAAATGTGTGTATAAAGTGGACTGTTGCTATGGTAATTCCCAGGTCAGTTTTATTTTGACATCTGCTTTTTCCTTACTGTGGTTTACTGTGGTGTTTTTGCAATAGAGTAAACACTTTAAAATGTCCTCCTAAAATTAAATATTAAGTTGACTTCTTTCTGGCATTTTGTTTTTTTGTTCCAGTTTTTATTCAAACTGGAATTTATTCATATTAATAAAAAGACTTTATTCGTCACACAGATATAGTGATGAATTTATATGTATAAATCCAACAATGAATTATCAAATGTTATAAAAAATCTAATTGCAAACTCCATTCAGATGTCTTTTAGGATTAGTTTGATCCTTAATCTGTATCATGCTACATCATCATCTGTTTGTTTCTTCCTCCAGAGAGTGAAATCTGGACGTGAGGGCAGTGCCAGAAGTCGGAGAGAAGGCAGCGCAGGAAGTAGTGGTGAGTTATTCCCACAACATTAAAAGTGCTTTAAGTCACTCTGATAGTCCTTGAAAACATAACAAGTGTAATCATAGAGTTTGGGATGTAGAAAACCACCTTAAGTAATATTGTCTGCAGCAGCCAACTAACAATCACTTTTATAAACACTTTATTGTCCCAGTTTGTTTTCAAGATGTAGCTCTTTTTTAAAAGTGCATTTATTAAATGGCAAAGGGTTCTTATTCCTTCTATCTTAACATCGCCAGTACAACATGGACAATTTAAAGTAGAAGCAGAGTCTGTTGTCAGCACTGTTTAGCTTTTTGTCACTATCACTATTATCATATTTGTTTTTCCACATGTCATGTCTTTCCTCTTTTGCACATGCTTCTGGGTAGCAAGTGTCTCAACATCTGCCCCCACATCTTCTAAAAAGAACAGCACTATGGGTATAACTATGTACAATTCACTATGTCATATGAGTGGACTAGGACAGTGATAGTTTTTTTCTGTCCAACTGTAAAAGTTGTATGTTAAAGCAACAATTTCTACCTCATACAAAACATTTTTCATGTGTATCCTTAAGTGTATTTCTTTTATCATCTTCTCCCTTTTACAGACAAAATTTAGCGCTGCCTTTTATAAACTCAATTTAATGTGTAAAAACAAGTTGGATGCAATGAGAGTGCAATTTCACAGCCCGGTAGAAAATAGTTTTTACTGACCCTAAGCACACAGAGGGCCTCAGTTAGACATTGCTCTTCTACTGCAGAGCTGCAACAAACAGACACATCCTTCACTGCTCTGGCTCTTACACTGGAAAGCTAGCTCATCAGCAGATTTCAAATGTGGTCCAGACAAACCAATAAAACCATAATGTGACCCAGCTTTGCTGTGCTGTGCAAAAATGTTGTATTATCTTGTGTGTGTGTGTGTGTGTGTGTGTTCTATGTGTTCATATATTTGAAGCACCTGTTAATTTCCCTACTGCTCTTCTCTGCCAAGACTTCTATTTATCCCCCTGTGTCTTCATAAATTCGATTAGCAAACCTTAAACCTGCATGCTTTTGTCCTATAGTTCCTCAGTTACTAGAGGCATTTCAACATCCCTGTACACGTTCGTTTGATCATGTCCTTGAGCATTGTGTATGACATTTTTACATTTTCTGACTTAACCCCTACTCCATTTCTCACTTTCTTATGGCACATCAGAGTTGGATGTCAAAGGTGAGAGACTGAAGGTTATAAAATCTTGGCTAACCACCTGCTGTGTGGAATAATATTCAGTCTTGCTCAGTGTGCATCATTTTCCTCATCTTTACTCTTATTTTTCCTGTTTCTTCTTTACTACCCAGTATCACAGTCTGAGAATAAACAACTGAGTCCTCATGTGGATTCAGGGAGAGGTATGTAAGAATATATAATCGAGGGAAGAAGGGAACAAGGAAGGTTTAGGATTACACATCTGGCCACTTGTAGAGCAGAAATTGTGAGAAATACACAAGAGCTCACATGTTTTTGTTTTCTAGTTTCCAGCCAGAGAAGGTTTTAAAGAACCTTAAATCAAAATAAATTGAAAGCCAATTTCTTTTTCAGTTCAGTTTTATTCATGTAGTTCAATATGACAAACCAAAGGTCTTTCAGTCTGTCTGTCTTCCCAAGCCTTGGTTTATACTTATTCTATCCATTAATGTGTCCAGAGACTTAGGGATCCAGTTGGTTAATACAACTGAACTGATATAGATGCATGATTCTGCACACAATGACTAATTTTACTGTGCAGCACCTTGTCCAGTTACAGTGAATGGGGATTTTTTTAAGTATATGGAAAGCAGTGCCAATATAGTTAATGAAGTCAAACAAAATGGAGAACCTTGCTCCCTCTCAGTCTACTATCTGCCAAATTGGGCCTTTTAAAAGAGTTACATTTACTTCTTTTAGTAAACATCCATATTTTTTTCAACCAATCAAAACAAAATGTTGCTCAGTTTTCCTTCCTGCTGCCATTGCAACAACTCTATGAAATTACTTTTTTATAACAGTAGTTATAATTTGGGTGTTGAATGTGTGTTGCATAATTCTGTGACTTACCAACTTTTATAAAACAATGATCTGCTAAACCAAGAGTGCTTTCAGTGGCATAAAAGAAATCAATCACCTCCAGTATCTATGTATATCTTACTTGACTGGTGTGGATAATGTCTTACCCTTGACTGTGTAAAAACTTAATTTAGATGATTGCAGCGCTTCAAACCACAAGTGGTGTGAAGTTTACATTGTGTGTTCTTGCCTAGGCAGAGTTGAAGCGTTCTGGTTTTCTTTAGGTAGGTGGATTATAACTTTCATTGTACCACAGAGAAAAGGCCCAAATCAAGTGAAAACTTATTAAAAAAATGTTTTCACAGCCTGTATATACCTGTAATGAGTCACATTTAAAATCCAGCCAACAGTTCTGCTTTGCTCTACTGTGCTTTTCTTTAGGTATGTGCTTGTATATTAAAAAAAAAAAAAAAACCCAACTTGAACCCGGTCCAGAAGTCTTCTGACAGGCAACTGTGATTTTGGACTGTAGTCAGTGTTTGCACTGTGTGCTCTCACAGTGAGAGGAAGCAGTTGCTCAGAACGCTTTAGGATATTTAGGAAAACCTTGAATGCACCTGAGAGTTTTGCCTCTTTTCTGTAAAGTCTGCATATTTGAAGAACGATAGTGTCTGTGTGAGAAAGCGAGAGGTTACAAAATGGTCTGAAGGTTTTTTCAGCTCTTAAAAAATCCTGTTTGTCTTCTACGCTTCTCGGATAAAAAAAACAAACAAACAAAAAAACCAAACCCAAACATATCTGTCAAGAAAGACATGGGGGTTTTTTTTTTCTAATTTTGGTGAAATATTTGCATTTTCTTCCTTGAACACATTTTGGCCTCTGCTGAATCCATATTGGGTATTTAATAGCTCTCTTTAGAGCTTATGCAGTCATATTTTTCCATACAAGATTGATGAAAAACAAAGTTTAATTGAATGGATTGCAGACAAAAAAGGCCTTATTGTGTTGTGACCCTTTATATAACTTAAGAGGATGCAACCTTATACATGTGTCATCCCTCTATTGTCGGTGTCAAGTTGTGATTTATATTGCAGAAAAAATACAAGGGCAATCAAACCAGAGAAACAGAGGGGAAAAGTCCACTTACTACTATTATGTGAAGCCTTATATGAGATGTTTGGGACTGAGAGGGACAGTGGAATATCAGACCTCCTCCTCTTCCTGTTTTCCAGCTTTCTGTCATTGCTTTCCAAAGTCTCCAAGGCTACCTGGCAGCCAGATGTGAGCTCTTGCTGTCTGTAATCATGTCTGTCTTTCAGTTCAGTGGAGTGCTCTATCTGTCAGTCTGCCATCTGAGCCTGGGCTAGAACACACACACGTTTTTCCAACATATTCATTACACCTTATGAGTAGCACCATCATACTGTCTAGGATAATTAGAGCCTGAACTGGTCCAGTCCACAGTCTGCAGAGGGTTTTCACTGCACCTAGGAACATAGAAACTGTGCAGATCACACACCAACACACACACACACACACACACACACACACACACACACGATTTAAAATATCACTCCTCCATTATGTTGACTGTTCATGAGGTGAGAACAGGAGCTTTGGCTTCACTTTGGCCTGTGGGCAGTTTTGAATTTACCAGTGAAATAATTCATGAAGCATCAAAGGGGTTTCTCACACAATATCTGAGAAGGACACAGAGACAACCACAGGTAACACAGACCACAGTTAAAAGCTTTGGAAATACGATCATATAAAGCTGAATACTTACATGTAGTGATCTTACTGAATTCCTTTGTGATCTGATACAAAAAAAATAAATAAAAAATCCACGTACACATGTATTACCAACACTTATAGAGGAGTAAATTGTTTAACATGAATACATAGTATAGAGTATTGGCAATAAAATAACCATTTCATCGACATAGGTTTAAAAATAACAATAAAACTCCTATGGAATTAATGAGGTGTACAAATGCATTGGTAATCAGTGTGGGTAAGTGATGCTAAACAGAAACATTACAATATATCAGTATCTGTAGAACTTTACTGTGATAGTAGCTGATGACTTTATAAAATGTTAATTATCTTTCTTACCCCACTGGGAAATCCAATCTTTCTATGTTTTGAGGTGGATAAAATATCCATTCTAATACATACATAGGACCTAGCATTAGCAGCAGCACACACATTAGGAGCATGAGCTGCCATCAAAGGCATTCGATTCCAGACCTTAAATCAACACTGTCATTAGGGGCACTGACTGAAGAAATTACCTCTCAATCAACCAATCAGATTGTATTTTTATAGCACCAAATCATAGTAAAAATTATTTCATAGCACTAGCTGGTCGAAACCATAACCCTCAAGCCAGTTTACAGAACCCAACAGAATCTTCCAGGAGCAAACATTAGGTGACAGTGGTGAGGAAACACTTCCTTTTAACAGGAAGAAACCTGGAGCAGACCCTGACTTCTGGAGGATGGTATGCCTGGACCAGATGGGGTTGAGGTGAGAAGAGAAAGGAGAGAGAGATTGGGGGGGACAATAGGGCGAGACACATGGGTGCACAGCAAACTGAACTTGAACTGTTAAAAAGTAGAACCTCTATGTATCTGTTTTTAATGGAGGAGGGTAGAAACTGGAGCGCCTGGGGGTTCAGGTATAGGCTTTCCAACTGGAATTATTAACTTAAAGGGTTGAAAAATGCAATCTGCATTTGCCTGTTGGAATCATTTCTTGAACTGTAATATTTACTTGGAATACGTTTTGCTTTGGACACTGTACATTTACCATGATATCATTTCCATAACCTAATATAATGTCACAACATTTTCTTTCCAATTGTTATATATATATTTTTTTTTTACGAACATCTTGTATTGATGATGGGAGAATCAGACCACTGCTTAAAGTCACACTCTGGAACAGGGTCAACCTGGACTCATCAGACCATATCACCTTTTTCCATTGAAACACAGTCCAGTTTTTATGTTCCTTTGCAAAACCCATCTAAAACCACCCCTTCCAAGATTTAACATTACATTTGACAGTTTTTAAACCAATGTTAGTAAATTCCATTCTCCTTAGTTGCTTTCTTACATGATACAGGCCTGTAATTTGACTCATCTATAGGAAATGTATTCTAATAAGGTTGAGCAGCTACTTACCTCATCAGATATACTAATATGCTGTAGCTGAAACATTAATCACTGCAGTAAATATCCACTGAAAGGTTCTCTTACACATATTTGCTCAGTCAATTCAGATGGGGACTTATTTGGCCCTACAATATATCTTCCTCTAAAATTGTAGAAAACTACACTGCGTAACAATGCACAAAGTACTGATCCACACTCTACTACGTTTCCAAAGAAAAACCATACTTGTATAGACACACACCACATTAAGAGATGCATTTCCAGAAGCCAGTCCATATAAAACTTCACTTTAAAGACATGTGCTAAATCTGCATGTATTTTTGTGTTACAGAGAGTGGCCACAGCAGCAACAGCATTAAAGGGGAAAGACTAAGTGCAAAGATGCGGTCACTTCCTGGGTCCAATGAACCTTATGAAGCCAGCAATCCAAAAGAACTTGGTGAGCAAAGACCTGATTTCTAGTATTTGACCCTTTAGATGGTTGAGGACCTTAGGATGGTTATATCAGTCTCATCAGTCGACATCATTCTCAATTTGTTCAGAATATCAACGGAACACCGGTCCTTCACTGGTGATTTTACTCTTTACCTCAGGTTAATAATATATCAAGCAAATAAGTGTTGTTTTGTAGAATTAAAGAGATGAAGAAGCTTGTGCTTTTAAACTGTAGATGCTATATCTGAAAATAGTTGCATTCTGACAACAAGACAGAACTAAAATACAGGAGATCCACATTAAAGCTCAGGTAGGAGATCTTGGGAAAACTGTTCCTGAAAGCTATATTTTATAAGTATACACACTCATGCCTCCTCTTCAGCCCATCCCTCGAAACCACGCCTTAAAAAATACATCAACGCACATGCTGTCTGGAGCGATCACCGAGGTTTACGAGAACTCAACATCAATTATCATCCAAAATAACGATAAGCAACATTTATCAGTTCGTGTCACATGAAGCTTCGCTAACAAAAGGTTTAGAAGCATGAAATGAACACCATGGGAAAACTAATGGATAAGGACAATACCCATAACCAATTAGTATGACCAAATATCGTATAATCACAGTGGTATTATCTTAGCTATCGAGTCACCTGGTCACCTTAGCATTGGTTTTGAGCCCCTTTTCCTTTTTCAGTTGACGCCAGTGCTGGGAAGTTGTAGGGATTATGACCCTTGTCTTGTTCTGTTCTTCACTCAGCTTCGTCATGGCCGTAGCTTTTTCAAAAACAGTTTTTACTTTGGTTTTGCTGCTGGCTGTCGTCTTTTCTGCCATAGCTGTTTATGTGACTGCGCAGAAGGGAGAGGGAGGGGTGGGGTGATATTTGATGGACGTATCAGCAAATCAATCATTGTGAAGATGATCAGTACAATGATTGGCTGGATTTTTCCTCTGGTTCCACCCTCTAGACTGGACTAAAACATTTCGGTTTCTTTGCAAACATTGTACTCCAGTGCGTGATATGGGATTGTGAAGAGGTTTTTAAGCAATATGTTAAAAAATGTTCCAAAAAAATATCTCCCACCCCACCTCTAACTTCTTGAATGGCAGCTTAACTGCTTAGTTTTTGTCTTAAAGAAGAAATACACCACATTTCCAGGATAATTCCCTGCATGATATTCCACATGTTTTGCCAATCATTTACAATTTCCACATTAAGCTCTTTCTTCCAATTCTCTGAGTGTATATTTGGTTGAGTGCTTATCATTGACACACAGTGTTTGATAAAATGCTGAAATCATTCTCATGTCAGTTTACTGATAACTTTTATAGTGATTTGGATCATGTTCACTTCCTTGTGAGATCTGCCAGAATTTCTTTCTGTAAAAGCCATGCAATCACCTTTTTCTTTCAGATTTTGGAAACTCTCCAGTTCTGCTTCTTTTTCTAAGACACTTCAAGCTGTCATTCCATTTGTTGCAAAGTGCTTCGATCCTTGCTCATATTTGGCTTTTTGGGAATTTCCATCATATGCTGACCATTTTAATATATTTGCCTTGTCATTTTTATCATAACCTATTAATCAGATACATGAATCATGCTTTGAACTGGCTTTATTTTTAAATGAATACTCCTGACCAATTTGTCATGCAGTACTTTCTGCAAAGTATCTCTCGCTTTCCCTCACCACATCAGTATTGCCACATTTCCACTTTTATCAGCTTGGCTCAACTTGACTCCTGCTCACTTTGGTGTGAGCAAAAATGATGACATTTTTAATTATTCTTTCAAAATACTCCTTAAAAATTGGATTACATGATTTGAGTTTTGGAGCCTTGCATATGTCAGTGATTCACACCAACATTGATTAATTTGCATTATTATTTTTGGAGCTAGGTCAAATGTTCATAAATGCTAGCATCTGTCTTAAAGTACATAAAATGCACACCTATAAAACAAACTATTAATTATTATACTTTGTCTTATTTTTCTGCTCTAATTGGATTTTATTTTGGTAAATCAATGTCAGCCCTAATCATACATATCATGAACATAAAATTATTGATTTAAATGTTTTTTAACCTTTTAAATGATCTCTGTTGATTATGATGTCACTCAATTTTTGATGCAAAAAAATCTTTTGTACGATTTATGCTTTAATGGCTTATGGATCAAAAACAGTTATGAGAGATGAAATAGTGGGTTTTGGCACACTTGGGAGACAGGTGCTATTCTTTTAATTTCCCGTTGGTTTAAAAATGTGCACATTTTTACATTTTAATTTTAAAGTTCATGCAACAATTATCTTATTGATCTTATTTCAATTCTGAAAAATATGAAGTTTTTCAACATGTGTACTTGGACACCAGATGGTTAATAACAATGTGTACAGACTGACACCTATGTTTCCCCAAACATCTATCAACATCAGGTAGGTGAACATGTATCAAAATGTGCTCCTTTCACCTGCAGATGCCTCATATGTGGATCCACTGGGGCCTCAGATGGAGAGACCCAAAACAGGGGCCAAGAAACGAGTGGACGATGACGATTTTGCAGATGAAGAGTTAGGAGACGACCTGCTGCCAGAGTAGCTGCTCCGACAGGAACATGTTCTGTCATCACTCTGAAAATACACAAACACAAAGCTTCACCACATAAGCAAAACACTAAAAAAGGTGTTTTTGTCAGATAAACACTTTATTTAGACTGAAGAGAATTGTTTATCTCAACTGTCAAGAGGTGAGATAAGTTTTCATCCTTCACATCAGTTTGTCTCACTGCTGAGTCAGAGAAAATGTAGATGTTTATGGGTATGAATAGACATCCATATTCAGCAAACGAATGCACTATATGATACATACTGTGTGTGTGTGTGTGTGTGTGTGTGTGTGTGTGTGTGTGTAGACTGAATGTAAAACTGTATAACTGGGACCACTGGCTGCAGTATGGTTTGTTTTGTCACTAGTGCATTTTACAAAATATTAGATATTAAAGTTAATTTACATTTTATACACTGTCCATGAATCACTGTTTTTTTTTCCATATAATATACTGTACACCACGACAGTACAAAGGGCTCAAAGTTCCAATGGCGATGTGAAACATCCTTTACTTAAGGCAGCTGGACTTCCTCATGGTCCTTTAAGCCTCTCAGCGTTGAGGTTTGCCAGAAACCTACCCACATAGACTAGTACCCACTATATGACTCCCACCACCCACTGGAATATGAGCTCAAAGCCTCACACCACAGGGCTGAGAACATCCCCACTGAGGCACCAGACACACCCTTAAAGCCCACATTTAAATCAGTCACTGTGGAAGTGCAGAGCCAAAACAATGAAACACATCTCCACAGTCCAAATATCTCTCGACTGCATAGGATGTTTCCATGTGTGAGCCTGGGAACCTTCTGGAAACTCCATCAACATGCCAGACGAATATGATCCATCCGTTCCAGATCCTGCATTTATTTTGCACATTGTTTTTTTTTTTTTTTTCTTCTTACAGTTCAATATCCCATCAAAGATAAGAAACCATCTTCATCTTATTTCTCACACTACAATAATCATCTGAGTATAATAAAAGTTTGAATTAGAGGTATTTAAAGTGGGTTAAAATAAGGATTATTGGATTTTAATATTCAGAACCGTCCTAATAATATTTTAAGGCTTCTGCTTGAGACAGAACAAAACAATAAAATGTATTTATACTTGAGAAGTTTAAAGGTTCAGTCTGTAAACCACAGTTGACAGAAGGGCATCAGTGAAGCCAAGATCCAACAACAGACAAACATGTCCTTCCCTCTCCTGTTTGTGGTCCGGTGTGTGTCTGTGATGGTTGATCCTCCTCTGAACAGTGCGTCATGCGCCTACAAACGCATCCATCCCATTTTACGCACACAACTTTGGGGTTTTCGGACGCGCTCGGTTTTATCTTTAAGGATCCCACCCAGTAACAGGCAGCAGGTGTAAAGCTCTCTGTTCGGAAATAATTCCTAAGAGTCTAAGGCTGTTATTACTCGTGTCGACACTCGTGTGGTGCCAGAAATGTTTCCTCAGTTTCCCTGGCGGTGCGCCTGTGCCTTGGTTTCCACGCCGGAGTGGACTGTTTTCCTGCGTGCAGTCCAACGCCTCCAACCTTTCATTGGATTATAACAGAGGAAAGTACCGTGTGGTTCTGAAGGCGCAGGTTCTGCTGTTCATCTCACTGATTTCTATAGATACTTCCCACTGAGGATCTCCGTGATGCGGATCCGAATCCGCGTCCTCCTTCCTCTGCTGCTGCTGCTGCTGATGATCAGCTGGACGTCCGGGGCGGGCCGGGTACGGAAGAAGGCCACCAGGACCCGGCCCTGTCTGGACCTGCCGGAGGAGATCCTAGAACAGATGTTCGGGAGGCTCTCGGTCGGAGTCATGAGCGCGTTCCATCACGCACTGCAGCTGGAGCCGAGGGAGAAACTCAACCTGACCTGCCCGAACACGGCTCGGTCCCGGTCCGACACCAAGACCCGCCTCCCGGTCAACATGCGCAGCATCTCCCCCTGGGCCTACAGGTAACAGCTGTACTCACACTGGATGAGGAGGAAAGTTTAACAACAAGGTGCTTGGGTTCGTGTGTTTGTTGGTTTTCCTTCTGCTCATACTGTTGTTTTTAATCCACTGCATGTATCTGCAGATTCTGCTCTTTTTCACTTCTTAGTTTAATCATTTTATTTCGAATATGTCAAACACAAAAACATTTGATCTTTCAAAAAGCCAATAACTGATAAAACAACAAGACAGAGATGATATAGAATAAAAAAAAAAAATAAGAAGGCAAGTAACATATTCGAAAGGGAGTGGGAAGAAGTAATTATATATATATATATATATATATATATATATATATATATATATATATATATATATATATATATATATATATGTACCCCACCTTCTCATTTCCAATCTCTTCTGTCTGAATGAAACCAAATATCTGCAAATTACTTACTGTTGAAAGTTTCTTATTCAGTGAAGAACAAAGTGTCCTAATGAGTGGATTATATAATGAGTCAAGAAAAAGCCAGAAAGTGATGCTACAAAACACAATCTGATAGAATATGATTCATTTCAGTAGTTTAACCCAGGGCCGGTGTTAAGCATAGGCAGACAAGGCGGTCGCCTAGGGCAACATGTGCCACAGAATTAGAATGTTAAGCTAAATAAAGCATTAAACTTAACATGGACAATGGTTATTCATGGGCACTCAGTAATTAGTCGATCAGATGTAGGACAGTATGTTTACAAATGAAAATTTCTAATTCCACAAAAAGGAAAAGGCACCAAATCGAGCAGAACCGGCCCTGGATTAACCTATAGTGTTACTCTTATAGCAGTTCCCAAATGATTTTTTTCTCTACATATAACCTTCTCTAAGTGATTTATCACCATTTATTGTGATATTATCTTCTGTATTTAATGTTTTTACAGTATTGTGCTACATTTAACTTGCTGATCATGTAGATGTTCATTAAAGCTCAGATTGACAGACAGAGGTTATTATATCAAAAACAGACAAATCTGAAGAGAAAGGTACTTTTTCTCCAACATCAATCAATACCTGAACATAAACCAGGTGTGTCTATCCATTATTATTGATCCAACTCCATGGGTTTTACGGTGAAAGATAAAAAAGATTTCCACAGAAACAGAGCCTCTGAACATCCATATGGGTCATATTTGATGACCACGAAAAGATTAAAAAGTGCATTTTACACCAATTATGTACATAGATTGATAAGATTAGTGGATCAATATGTATTAAACTTTTTATATCCATAAATGATTTTGGTCACCAGTGGCTCTTTATGCATTAACCCACAGAAACAAGTTCAACTGTGAACCTCCACTGTAAAATACACATGAATCCAACATCATCTACAGTACTGTTCAAAATTATAGGTTACCATTAGATTGTTTTTTTTTTCTTTTGGCAGGGTTGTAAATAGCACCAGTCTCTTCATTAAGCAACAATAAGGCAAAGGTAATGTGTGCAAGTATGCAGACAAGACAGGAAAAAATAGAAATACATGGCTTCTACAGGCAGAATTGTTATATGTGGTGTATAGACCAATTTCAGTTCTTGTTTCCAAAATCACCCAACAATGACATTCTTTAAAAAAAAATTGTCATTTTTGTGAACTTTTCTATATTCCATCCTTGCCAAAACACTTCACATGAAAGAAAAAAAAATAAAGTACCCAAGGTTGCATGTTACTGCTCTAGGTGAGGTTCAGCTATATAATCAGCTATGAAATGCCTGCTGTTTGTTTTCAAGTAGCAAATTAGACAACGGAAAACTGAAAACTGATTCAAAGGAGGGGCCTTATCTAAAATCAAATCCTCCATTTTCAGTTTTTTGTTCACTCCTCATACTTTCCCATAGCATCATTTTCTTAAATGCCTGTAGAATCTCAGCATCCATGTACTTCAATGGAGCTGAATCACACAGTTTACTTTCATTGCCTTGAATCTCAACGGTCATTGGATGAATGCCATGATATTGTGCCACTCCCAGATACTCAGCATCTCTGGAGGGGAATGGAGCTGTGGGCGTGGCCTCAGATGGCCCAGATGCTGAGCTTCTGTATGCTGATTGGATGATTAGTTAAAAGGTTCAATTCCCTTTGATTCACAGGTATTTTAAGTTATACACCGTCACTGACAGCTCAGTTCAGTCCCATTGTAGATTTGCAAGAGTTGAAAAAAATTACAACCCATTCATTGGTATTTACTTGGCAAAATTACTTATTGATTAGTTACACTGTAAATAAAACAGTCATAAAATTTCCTTGTTTCAGTTTAACATAATTTCACCCTTTTCTTGTTTAAGTCCCTGAAAAAGACTCCTACTGGGTATGATGGGATCACAGTCACAGACCATTTTATTGAGAAGGAACAGAGGCAGAATTTACATATAAAAAAATGTGACAAATTTTATGATGTAAACCAACAGTGAGCTTTCCCTCTTTGAAAGACCAGAAGCCCTTACTGATTTGAACTAACCTTGATTCACACCTGTTTTTTTTTTTACAGAATAAACAACCTCACTCATTTACCTCCACACTACTATTACTTTGAACATGCCCCTGTTAATTAATCATTCAACTACACAGATGTAGTAGAATGCATATCATTAATGTTGGGTCTATTGCGTTTGTATGACTGTACTACACCTACTGGTAAATTGTTTGCTATGTACTAATATAATTTATACCCAAAACAATGATTAATCTGGTTACTCATGTTGAAATGCTATTATTTTTAATGCAACTGTACATAAAAAATACAGAGGAAAAAAGGTATGACCTGCTTTTAGAGATCAGATGTTGTTGCGTAATGGGTAATAAATCTACTAGAAACTTAATGTGTGCGGACATGTCAAACACATGAGTAACAGAGTAAATAGAATGAGAGATCAATGAACTACTGTCCATTTAAAGAAACTAACCTCAGCTGAACAATTGTCATTTGTTTCTTTTCAGGATGTCCTATGACCCGAGTCGGTATCCACGTTACATCCCAGAGGCCTACTGTCTGTGTAAAGGCTGCCTCATTGGAGCCCACAGTGAGGAGAACAGTCGGTTCCGCAGTGTACCAGTCTATGCTCCCTCTGTCATCCTGAAGAGAAAGGCTTCCTGTGTTTCCGGTCGATTCACCTACAATGAGGTCTACGTCTCCATCGCCGTCGGTTGTACCTGTGTGCCTATGCTCGAGAAAGAGAGGAACATTCAGAACAGCAGCCAGAACCTGGACAGAGAAGAACCCAAGGCCAGGCCACGCATCCCCACTGGTAAGAAAGTATAGAAGGGGGGAAGAGCTGTGGTGAGTGATGGATCCTCATCAGCAAGATGGACTTTATGGGATTTCATCTGCAGAGTACAAGATCCAACAGTAAAATGTCTGCGTTCATAATGTGGGTCACACAGAACACCAGGCATCTGCAACAAATGGTTAAAATGTGTTTCATCTGAAAGAAGAAACTGTTAATTGGGACTATATTTGTCTGTCCTCTTCCTCAGTTTGACTGTTTTTCTGGACATGGACTGTTCTGAACTGGATGTAAGAGTCCAAATGTGGGATTCTTAATCTGTACCTATTGAAATACAAACATGGAGAAGATCTACTGACAACTCCAGAGTAGTGTGCACTTTTCATTTCACTAGTTTTAACAAGGTTTGATCATGTTTAACTATATTTTGAGACTGTGTCCCCCTGGAAAAACTGATGAATCAATTAAATGTGTTTTTTTGGAGTTTAGAAGATGGACTCATTCTGTAAATGTCCTTCACTTTGCCTACAAAGACTGTACTGCCAAAGTGAAAGACATGTTTTTTTTAAGAGCAAGTATAAATACAGAAAAAAAAATATAAAAAAATAAATCTGGATAAATAAGACTCATTTTAATGGGAAGATGGGAACTCGAGTTTAAGAGATTACAAATTAAAATATCATATCTGGTTATTTGTTATGAAAATCACCAAATGTGAATGACCTATACTTTTGTCATCTTTCCTGAAACATTTTCTCCATCTGTAAAGTTTTTTTTTTTCTAGTTGGAGAAATAACTAATTGGAGCAATCCTATCTGAAACACTGCTGCCACCTAGTGATGTAAAAAAATAATAATAATCAGACCACTTTGCACATCTTTCTTAGTATACATCTATTAGCAGCCCAATGAACTGTAAAATCATTATGTATTTCAATTATTTTGTCATATTTTAATTTCTCAGTATGTGTCTTAATTTCAGGAAACCAGGTCATGGACAGGATTATTAGTTAAAAGCCCAGAAATCAGCTGTAACAGTTTCTCAGGTTGTGTGATTACAAGTGTGGGAGGTGTCATGATCTTATTATACAATAATGACCATTTTTGTTCTTTAATTTTCCCCAGTCACAGGTGTGTTTAATCCAAATGTATATCTGTATCTTTACAGCTCTATATCTGAAAATTTAATTATTTATTATTTCAACCTGTTTTATCCTCAGGTCCCTGGAGCCTGTCCCAACTCAATCACTCTCACATTTGCACCTATGGGTGATTTAGATTAACAGATTAACCTACAGTATCAGTGCATGGAAGACAGAGTACCATGCAAACTGATATGCATGCATTGTACTCTGTTGCATGGTACAAACAGAGTACCATGCAACATCCAAACTCTCCCGACATCGATTGGTGTTGGAAACGTTATTTGAATCTTAATTGGAAATACATGCAGACAGTTAAACAGTACACAGGTACAAGTCCATGTAATGATTTATATACCAAAAACTCTGGATACAATTCTCATAATTCAGCAGCAACATTTCGTAGAGCTACTACTGGCTTATAAAGTTCATAACACTTTGTTCTAAATTTAAAGGGACACAATATCTTAGAGACAAATGCAGGTATGGATACTTAAATATTTTATTCATGTTTGAGCCTTAAAGCTTATGGAAATGTTTTTGGATCAGGCTTAAGCAGATACAAACTCTACAATGTAATTTGCACAAATTATTTTTTTATATAAACCTACAGAAAAAAAGGATAAAATAATACCTTAATAGCATTGGGGTCACTGCAGTTCAACAGCCTGAGTATGCAGCTGTAACGCCCATTGACTTAGCCTACCCGCGCTATCCCTATGGAACATGTATAGGTTTAATGGTGCCTCATAGCCTGGGGGGGCGAGGGGGGCAATGATGACAATGACCTGATCTGCCTTTCGGAGGTCTGCTCTTCTAGTTCAGATACAGTATTCCCCTCTCCATCACACCTGGTTCAACTAATGATTAGCTCATCACCAAACTCTGCAGAAGCTTGGTAACAATGGAACGGCTTCCAGATGTGTTGGAAGAGGTAACCGTCTAAAACATGCAGGTTACCAGCCCCTGAGGACTGGATTTGAGTATCCACTTTTACATGTTTGTCATCATTTGAATCAGGTGTGAGAGATGCATCTAAAACATGCAGGCTACCGGCCTTCGAGGACCAGGACTGGTGACCCCTGGTGTACAAGGATCAGTATTCATTTTCCCAGAATCCAACAGTGCAAATCCAGATGTTGACATTACAGCAGAACACATGGAAAGGAGCAGGGTTTACATTTCACTCTGAAACCATTTCCACATGAACTTTACTAACCCCCAGAGGAAATCTGTGAGAATTTTGTAACAAGGGACCATAATCACATCAACTACAGAAGTATTATTATTAAACAAACAAAACAAAAAAAAACTGAAAGGAGAGCTCTGCATCACCCAGTCAGAGTTTATTTTATGTTAATGACGGACTCACTGTACAATATTTAGGGACTGAGCCTACAGGGTCGAGGCCATATGCATTCTCACTATGTGAGAAATGCATAGGGACTTGTTACTAAATTGTAGTTTTTACAAAATTTAAAAATGTTTGATTCAAGGCACAAACAGAATAGCAGCAGTAAGTTACACAGAACAAAAAAAATCTGTGAATAAAAGAAATCAGAGTGAAATTCAATAAAGTCATAATCACTTAGATGTTGTTAGAAGGCTACGAACTGCATCATTTACCAGTTATTGTTTCTGTATTAATGCAACAGTTTCCTCAGCAAAGGTCTGGAGCCATTGTGCAGGTCTTCATGTGTCCTTTCACACCAGCAGTCACGTGTCTGTACCGTCCTCTACTCTCTGACAGTCTGTGTCCACATGGAGGTGCTGCTCCTCAGCTGGACAGCAGGCGAGATGGGTAGTTGACAAAACAGCGAAACTCGTTGGACAGATTCCTTTTGTGTTGTGGCAGGAAGCTGCACATTTTTACACCCAGAAGATCTTTGGCGATGTTCTCCATGATGGCTCCTGCACAGCACAGGACACAAATATATGGGAGTTGTTTGTAAGAAATATTTGTCAGAACACACACTCATGTCTGCAAAGTAAGTTTATTTTTTTTTATACCAAGCAATTTTCCCCCACCCCGTATTAATGGAAGACATGGAAACAAAAAGGAAATTATTTTCCAGGACATTTTCAGCCACTACAGTGACAGGTTATCACATCATGCACTAATACATTCGCCCATTATTTAGAAGTGTTCTTTTTTTACAGTTGTAACTTGCATTAACCCAGTTTTTTTCAATGTTTATTACTCAGATATCTGAAGTGCAGTCTGTGACTATCATTTATCTATGAAATATAATTATGATAAATGTGTCACAGAATAATGCAAACACACCCATAGATGACAGCGTAGCACTTCATCAGCCTGACAAACTGGACTAAACATACTTTACTTCCTCTAAAAATGTTTGTATATATTTTTTTAAGTCAATAAAGATTCCAACTATATGTTTTTTTTCTGATCTAGTGCATTTGTAATTTCTTCTGTTGCTTCCATTATTGCCATTGAGGCAGTTGCCTTTAATCTGAAGCCATATTGACCCTGACTAATTATATGTTTGTAAAGAAAATATTGAAGTCTGGAGTTAAATACATTTTTCGAAAATTGTGGTAGTAGGGACATTGGTCTGTAGTTTTTGAAACGGTTTACTTTAATTTTTGTATAAAGGAATGACCTTTGCACTTTTAAAAGTATGATTACTGTACAGCACAGCTGTCTTAACAGTGCAGTATCCTTCTGGGGGATGTGCTTCCAGTCCCTCACCTGTACACAACAGTACTTTGCCTTTGCTCAGGTACTGGATGGTTTTGGACACTTTGCTCAGACATTCCTCTGACAGGTACGGTGGGTCGGCGAGGACGATGTCGAAACTCTGAGGAGCGACGTTACTTGGGAGAGACAGTGGCTCGTTGTAGTCGTAGAAGATAAATTCATCACCATAGGTGGCGAAGCGGCGGTCAAACTCCAGCACAACTGAGGAAACCCGATCTGAGCCGTCCACCGCACCCTGCTTCAGCTTCTGGTAGACGCTGGGTGCACTCACACACGCTATCCTGACAAAGGAAAGACCGCCTTGACAACAGCAATTGTGTACAAAACCACGTTATCAAATAAGGGCTTCAGAAATTAAGTGTAAAGGATCTGTTTCATGAACATGAGAAATAACCACCTCAAAAACTCCAGGGAATGTAAGGGTCCTGTAAAGGTTTTTCATAACATTCATAAAAGGTTCCTTTTTATAAATCTGCCCAATGTTCCCTCAAAGTTCTAACAAGATTATTATTTAAAGAACACATTCCTAGAAACCTTACTCTTGCAAAACCTTTATACATTTGAGGAACACTGATGGTTATTTTGGAACAATCACTGGACTAAAAACTGTTTTCTCAGATAACCCACAGTAGGGCCGTGGGTCCCACTGGGAACTTTCTTTTCACTCAGAGAAAATGTGGTTACTAGAATCTTCTACAAATTATGCAAAATATACAGTTTGACCATAATGAATGATGCCAGAATGTCAGAAACACTCCCCAGAGGACTACAGTAAACACCACCAGAGCATTCAACAAAGGTTTGGGTGAAATGTCCTGAAACCAAAACTGTTTTTATCTGAAGTTATACAAGTCTATGAAGAAATCAATACTTTATGAAAGAGTATGTTATGTTAATGGTGCTGCCTGTGGAGGGACTGCAGTATACCCCTGCTCCACAGTCAAGTGTGTGTGGGTGATGTTTCATCTTACCTGCCTCCATCTCCTGCTTCGTATATGAGCTCCTCCGTTAATCGAGCTGCTGTGTCGTCACTGTACCAGAACTGGCTCATCCCCTAGGGGACAGGAATGTGAATGTGATCCTTCTTAGATGGTTTATTGTTTCACACCAACCTGCCCAAAGACATTTACTGTTTAAGTGGTCAAAAAACCTTTTTGGAAATTGGGCTATATGATGGCTAATCTTTTAAACAGTAGTGGAAAAATATCACTTAGAAATATATAGAAGGACCAGTTTTGGGGGTATCTACATATACTTTTCTCAAATACTCTTTCCAGGTTTACATCTGTAAAGGAGTGTTTCTACTCTACATTTGCCAAACAGCTTTAATTACTGTCAAGATGAAGATTTTACAGATTAGGTAATAGAACACAACAACCAGGTAATAAAGAACCTGCACAGGGTTCAACATTTAAGTCTTTTTATCTCCTTTTTAAGACTACGTAGAACACAGTCATACTGGCAATAATCTGTAACTCCTAGAATTTTGGAAAACTCATGTCAACCAGGTCTAGAATAATCTTTTCTTCAACGAGGCATTATCCAACTTTAGTTCCTCATGTTTACTTTTTGCTTGTGAGCCATTTCTTAAAGTTCCTAAAGTCAGCTGTCTCAGTTACACATGTGGGGATGAATGTTCTGCAAAGTTAGTGATGATTGATTCTTAATATTAATATAGTTGTCAAATTTGAACGTTTGGACATTTAACAAATACATTTAAACACACAGAAGACTTTATAATATCAAATGTAATACCTTTCAAATACTATTTTTAAGGTATTAAATGTAATTCGTAGATTTGTCTTCAAAGACAAATCTACAAATCAAATCTTTAAGACATTTTCCCAGCATTTTCTCTTGTGATGTCATTCAATAAGCTGTGTAATGGCTCAGGTTTCAGAGGCTCCAGCAAAGTAATTTTTCCTTCTCAGTAAGTGTTAAAATCATCCAACGTCTCTCCAGAAATCAAAGATAACAGAGCATTAATGTTCTTCTTTCTAGTGCCTATAATAAACCAAAGCAAAGAGGTATTTGTGTAGTTCCAGGTTTTTCGTATCCTGTCTCTGATTCCAGTAAACTTACCCAGTCCTCCTCCATGGCTCCTACAGCATACTGGTCTAATGGGGCCTGATCCACCACGTTCTCATTATAAAACTCCTGCAGGGCGGCCAAAGTGTGTGCTGAGAGTGTGGGTACATCATCATCACTGTCACTCATGACTGAGACAAATGAGGAACCAGAGAAGAGCTGATGTTCAGGAATGAAGGTGAGAAGTGTCTGGGAAAGAACTGTAAAAGAAAACATTTTAAACAGAGACCTTTACATACGATACAGTTATGACCTATCAATGGTAAGAAGGGGAACTCTTGTACAAAATGACAATACTATGGGAATGTGATAAAATAAATCAAAGCTGAAAATAATAATTTTTAAAAAAGCACTGCAGTTTAACATTAAAAGACAATGCAGATTGTTTGTAAATAAAAAAACAGGTAATTAAAATGTGCAAAATTGTGAAAAACAAACCGCTTACAATGTTGATTAACAGATTGTTTTCTTAAACTGATGAATTGTTTGGTTTGCAAAATGTCAAAAAAAAAATTGTCAAGTGTCTGAAATATTGCTCTAAAATGTCTTGTTGGACCAAAGATATTCAGTTTACTGTCATAAAGAAGTAACAAAATTAAATTAAACAAATGTTGTAAAGCTGGAATGAATATGACTGTCCATCGCCGTTTGGTTTTAAGTGGGTTGCCAAAAATGTGAGTCTAAGTGCATTTACATAATAAATCAAATAAAATACTATGAATCACTCTTGACTAGAACCTACAGCTTGGGTTTCTATCTGATTTAACACACTGAGGTTATGTAGTTGACTAATATTGTACTGTGTGTGTGTGTTGGAAGTAAAATGTTCAGGATTGTGGAAAAAATTGCTAGAGCATTAAATATTTTAATTTGTTTTCTTGCCACAATCCGTCTTTTCTTTTTAAGTCATTAAGGAATACAATTAAATAAATTGTTAGATCCTCTGCAAATATACATAAGTCATCACACTTTTCTGTGTCTATATCACCCTGTGTTTAGTATGATGAGGGGGCAGTCAGGTTATTAAATGTGTGTGTGTGTGTGGGGGGGTTGTTTTTAGAATATTCATGTGCTTTAGTGTAGGAATGCAGACATGCTGTTGTCAAGCCTTACATTTATGTTTGACCATTTAACTGCATTATACCCTTGAATAAACTGCTTTCTATTGTGTCTGCCTGCCTTCTGCCTATGGGGTGGGTGGAATCTAACTAGCACCGTTTACATTTTAAACGCAACACTTCCGTCATATGAACAACTTCATTTTATTAATTTACTATAGAGGCAGTGAATGAATGAATGAATGAATGAATGAATGAATGAATGAATGACAGTACTGAGATTAGCACATTAGCCTAACAAGTTAGCACATGCATTAAACAAACAAAACATTAGTTTGTTTAAATGTGACACTATTCACAAGGGGTTTAAAAAACCCTACCTTATAAGATACTTTTCCGCAGCTGAAGTTTAAGGAAAAACATCAGGAGGACGATATGGGAAAGAAATATTTTCGCATGTGGAGAATCGCAGAGTGATGACATCATCACTGGAGGACGGATCCCGTGGAGGCTCAAAAATGTTCTGTGATTTTAAACGGTCTGTTAAATTTTTTCAGATGTACGGATCTACACTGAGTTGGAAAGTAACGTGGTATAATATTTAATTACTGTATTTAAGTAGATTTTTTTTACGTGTCTGTACTTTACTTGAATACTTATTTTTCTGCCAACTTTTTTACTTTTACTCCCTACGTTTTTCCACAAATATCTTTACTTTCTACCTTTTACATTCTCAGAATATACGTCTTACTTTTTCAAACTAAACAAATGTGTTAGTATGAAAAATAAGTCACTTCAGAGGTTAGTATGAAAAATAAGTCACTTCAGAGGGAAGATCTGTGGAGAGAAACTGTGACTTTATATATTATAAATATATGACTTATCTCACAATTTCGACATTTTATCTCATAATTTTGCCTTTTTATCTCACAATTTTGACTTTTACTTTCACAATTTTAACATTTTATCTTAAAATTATGCTTTTTAATCTCATATTTATACTTAAAAAAAAGTTTCCTGCCTATATCCACAAAACTGAGTACCGTGACCTGATCAAACACAATTTCAACACAGTAATTCACTTTTAAATGGCTTAATTTTGGTACTTTTCAGATTTCTCCTGGTTAAATTAATATTATTGAAAATGTAGTTTTACTTTTTACTGTTGTACTTTATTACAATTGAGAAATTGTACCTTTTTTTCTCTTTTATGTAAGTAGGAGTTGAATCAGTACTTCTACTTTTACCAGAGTATTTTTTTTTACAGCAGTAGCTGTACTTCTACTTAAGTAAAGAATGTGAGTACTTTTACCACCTCTGCTTCACATTATGTCATTTTACACTCACCAAAAATATAAACGCAACACTTTTGTTTTTGCCCCCATTTTTCATGAGATGGACTCAAAGATCTAAAATTCATTCCAGATACACAATATTACCATTTCTCTCAAACATTGTTCACAAATCTGTCTAAATGTGTGATAGTGAGCACTTCTGCTTTGCTGAGATAATCCATCCCACCTCACAGGTGTGCCACATCAAGATGCTGATCTGACATCATGATTCGTGCACAGGTGTACCTTAGACTGTCCACAATAAAAGGCCATTATTATATAATGTATATTATGTGTATTAATGTTACTCACTACTTAAGATATAAATAATGAGTATTTTAGCTATTTAAATCAGTTACATTCAAGTTTTTCCCCCTTTTTCTTTCAGTTATTACATTATTTCAGATGAACTGCGGATGAATGGCTCATAGGTTAATGCATCATCAGACAAGTGGAATGTAAATAACTACTTTGATGCAGATTCTTTTACATACATCTTAGGTATTGTTGTACTTAACATTTTCCATTTTGGTTCAGTTTATCATAACTGTACAACACAACAATTTTCCTCGGCTACATGCACCTGAGAGCTGTAGTTAATTATTTTTTTCTTTCCCTTCATATCTATGAAATCATGGATCCTGCAGATTTTGATTGTTTGCAATATCCTGAAGGATGAAGTGTAATATCTTCCTCAATATGTTCTTAAAAACCCTAATGCAATGGAAAATGCATTGTCACAAGCACAACAGTATTAAAATAAAATACTTCACATTAATGCTTTTCTTTAGTATCTATAGCAGTAAATTTGAACATGCATATGAAAGTAAATAAAAAAAAAACCCATGATATATAAACGAAAACAATGACTGGGACCATTTACTGCTCTTGAACATTATGATTAAATGCTTAATCTTAAACTATATGTTTTTTATTTCTGTACTTTAATGAACTGTGTGAGTTGTGGCTCCATTTCCTTGGTTTGAGGCAGTAAAAACCAAGTGTGTAAGAAAATTCAACACATTTTATGCAGACATATGAGGAACACATGAAAATAGTCCAGAGAAGAGATTTACAGTCATAAAACACTCTGAATGAACTGTTGCTGAACAGGCACGGAGAATAAGTTTTCAACGATCAAATATGATCGATAACTTTATTACTAAAGTAGACATTGAACAGACCCAGCATATAAATGAAACTGCAGAGGCCAGGACATTTTATACAATACGTTTATGTACACTTTTACACTTCATTAACAAAACAGCCATTCTACAATTACCAGGATAGTGCTCTGAACGAGGAGGTCTCATCATAATGCTTCAACAAGTGGCTCTGCTCCTTTTTATTTGGTTTGTTATTGCTGTCCTTAACTCATCAGTCTCTGCTTCATTCCAGTGTGTCTTGAAATGGTGGATGCGCCACTGTAGAAAAATACTACTTGGATTCATCTGCTCACGTTTTATTTTTGGCTGAGGCGCGTCCAGTGCAGCCCTGACACTTCACTGTAAGAACGAGCAATGGTTTCTCAGAAGGGCCGCCACATAATACTACAACCCAAATACAGAAAATATATCAAACTGCAAAGGTCAACATCTAGAAAGATTCTCCCTCTTTAGCTGAAATCATACAATGTTGAAGTCGTATAACTCTCCTGCCAACTACTGGCATATAAAAACATTTCAGTCTGTTTTTTAACTATACACTTTTTTGTAGTTTCTGAAGACATATATTTACAACCTTTAGTGAATCTGATTTGGGTTTTTGTTTTGTTTTGTTTGCCATCCATCACTTAAAAATGCCTTCCTGGCCAAACCTCTGTTGCCACTTTTGTGTGTGTGTCCATGTGTGAAAATGAGTGTGTGTATGTGTGTGTGCATCCGCTTGGTTCTTGGCGAATGGCAGGCACAGTTGTAATTTATTGTGAATTAACGTATGACTTGTTTGTCATACACACACACACACACACATATATACACAAACACACACACATGCACACAGGACAATCAACAAAACAGAGGCCCTGTTCACAACTGGTGCTAAGGCATGTCCTGAGTGGAAGCAAAGAATGTGGACTGCTATAGTTAAACATGGAAAACATGTTAAGCAGTTAGTCGCTTAGTTTATGACAGAAAATGACTGATCAGTGTTAAGTGTTAAATCCTTTTCTCAAAATGTTTTTCAACAAACTTTATAGATAATGTGACTTGAATTTGAAGCAAAAGATTTGAATAGTCAAGAAAAAAAATGTCATTCATGTCTTTTCTTAAAACTGGTTTGGAACGAATAAACTAAAGTGTGTGTTTTCACCACAAGGTGGAGCTATAGACTACGTTACCTACAGATCATATTAGGTTCATTAACTTAAAATACAAATGTGTATAAAATTATGTAAACTGTAGTTTCCACACTTCAAGATGCAGGTCTTTTTAAATTGGGCTTCAGCTTTAAAAAAAAGAAAAGAAAAAAAAAGTCACCCATTCTGGTAAATCAGAGTTGCACAGTAATCCAACAGTCAATAGATAATCAATAACCTGCAGTAACTCATGGTCTGAGGTCTGATCTGGAATCCCCTCTGAGTGTCTGCATACGTCTGAATTCTTTGAGCAGTGTGTGTGTGTGTGTGTGTGTGTGTGTCCTGGGCCACTGCAGGACCACCCACTCACCTGCATTAGTGGAGGTGTGGAGTGTCATGCATATGTGTGACAACATTCTAAGGTGTGCTTAAAATATTTGGCCATTTGTTTTTTCTGGAACACAGCAAAGAACAGACGCAGTACATATTATTTTGACTTATCTTTTTGCACTGAACATACGTCACTGCCTTTTGCTGGTTATAAAAACAAAGGATTTGAAGCTCATTTTTACAGCATGAAAGTTTTCACTGCAGGCACCAGGGTTTAAAAAACATTTTGGCCAGAGAAAAAAAAAGACCCTGTAGACTCCACTGTATTATGTTATATTTTTAGTAGTGCTTCTTTTTTTTTTTTTTTTTTTAAATTACATAATAGTTTCTTAGTTTTCTCTTTTCAGCTTTGACACCTTGCAAACACCATGGCTAGTAATGTATGCTAATGTAAATGGCTATTTAATTAATTAGGTTGTTTCCCCAGTTGTCTTTGTGAATGAGAACAGGATATATTATGTTATACAGTATTTAGGAAAATAATTAAAAGAAACAAATATTTCAGGTTTCTTTCTTTCTTTTTTTGTTGTCGCCCATGAATATTTTGGGTATATACGTTCTTTAGCATGCCATTGCAACTATGGGTGAATGAATAACTAGAAAAGTACTCAGACTGCAAACCTCCGCCAAGGCAGACCGCCTCCCTCCAAATGAAGAGAGGTCCGCCAAGTAGGTTATGTTATCGCTGGAGTTGGTTTGTCTGTCTGATTGTCTGCAACATTACTCAAAACGTTAAGGATGGATTTTAATAATATTTTCAGGATGTGTTGGGAGTGTCACAAGGACCAAATTATTACATTTTGGGGATGATCTGGAATAGACCGTGGACTTTGGACCACTTTGAAATATTACATTGCAGTAAATGGAGAAAGGGGGTGGGGGGTCGACCAAAAGAGTCCTTGGTCGAGGACAGCCCTAGAAATAAGGATTGTTGATAATCACAATTTTTTTCTATAATAATATATTTCCTGTTTATATTTCAGTATTTTGTTGGTTTATTTCATTCTATAGCAGCATTTACATATTTTGAATGTACCATTTGAATACCTTTTTGAAATATTGTCCCGTTTGTGTTCTGACCACAAAGAAGCTCTTCATTCTGATTCTACTACTACTTTTAATATGAAAATTAAAGATACTGGATGATAACAACAGTTTTGGCCAAATACTAGGAGAAAAAGGCGAGTCATTGAAGAAGCACTCTAATGCCAGATACATATTTGGATTTGTTCATGTATGATCGGATCATCCAGGACATGTTACTACCTGGTGTGAACAGGGCCAAAGGCACTCTGGGAACGACTGGGACAAGATGAGTATGTGTGTCAGAATGGGCACTGTTACAAAGAAGTGTGTGTGATGGTTCTAATGGCATTCTTGAAACAAAGTGGGTCCATTAATACCGTCAGCTATGTGTAGAACCTCTTCCTAGGAATAACCAATGACTATTCCTTCACTTTCTTAAAACTGCAACCATTTTTACTCTGTGTGTCTGTGTGTGTGTGCGTATGTATGTGTGTGTGTGTGTGTGCGCACTGTGGGACCCTCCAGGTCTACGTGGAGGTCGCAGGAAAAGAAAAGAGCATCACTGTCAGCCGCTGCTCTCTTTCCTATCATCATGGTGGCCAGTGCTGTCACCTCTATTTAAAAAGGCAGGACGCCTCGACCGAGTCTATCTGCTCTGCAGTTCAGTCTCCATGGTTACCGCGTGATCATCGAGTTTGTTTTTTTCTTTTTTAAGGGAGGGCAACAGGTAAGAAGTGAAACAAAAGCAAATTCCAAAGAAATGAAAAGGGGGTAAAAGAAGTGGATTCCCTGGCTTGTAGAGAGAAAGAGAGAGACATGTCCTCAGAGGAATTGTGCTATCTCCTCTACCCATAGTCCTTAGGGATAAGAATAGGGAAGGAAAGGGGTTCAATTGGTTGCCTTTTCCAAATGCGTGAAAAAGGGGTTTGTTTCCAGTGGTTATTTGACACAAAGCAGGCCGCCCACATTAGCCACAAACTCCTCAAGGCTCTTGAGGAAGGCAACCTTCTGCTTTCGGTCCATGGTGGGCGGCGTGCTGCTGGCCGTCAGCTTGTTGAAGGCGTCGGCGAGTCGCTGGTAGATGACGGCATCTCTTTGTGAAGACAGCAGGGACTCCACCAGCTCCGAGTATTCTGCCTGAGAAGGCAGAGCAGCAGATGAGATGAGTTTAAGTATTACAGTAAGTTTACAGTCTATATAGACATTAGGTACTTGTTTCAGTCTAATTATTACAATATGTATAAATACAATAGTCACACTGTGAGGAAAAGTCAAGTATGAAAAGTAACTAATAGCCTCCCAACAGACAAGGAATACTTGGTTACATGAAGAAAAGCAGCTGTAATTATGAAATTGAAATATTGAATTACTGCAGTGACAGAGAGGATGACACTGTCAACACTGCCTTCATGAGTTAACTGGTGTATTAAACAACCTAGATTTCCTCCAAAATCACTTCAGACACAATGTTGATCTGATGTCGTATTGTGTTTAACTTTGAGAACGGATGTTCCACACCCAAGGAATCTTTTGGATTATAATCATCATTTTCTAGATCTTATTATTTTCTTTGTGGATGACAGATGTTAATGATCTCCAAGCTGTTGTAGACAGAGTTAATTTATGAAGCAGGAGATGAACACTAAGAAAATAAAGACCGTTAAAAATGGTAAAGAATAAAAGGGAAGAAAGGCCAAGAATCAACATCATGATGGATGCAGCAGATATTGAGCAAGCCACAAGCTTTAACTAGGTAAGGAATAAACAGGGGATAAGAAATACAAAAAGGAAATTACAAGGAGAATTTCCATCTCTAAATCAGCCTTTGGTAAACTGAACAAAGTTCCACTCCCAACAAGAATCCAGTACCATTATGTATGATCAACATTGCTGTATGAAGCCAATATATAGACATTTATGGCACAAATGAAAAAGAAAGAAGAATTAGAAGAATGATGAAAATGCCACAAACCAAGACGTTCTCAGAAGGTTTAACACCTGAAAACTATTAGCACAAAGTAACTGAGGTATTTTGAGCACATACTACGCCTTATCACCTTGAAGAGAAAACTGATGTCAAGAGAAAAGCAAACCCATGACAACATGGTCTAGTGAAATCAGAAGCTGGATAGGTGTCAACTATATGCAAACAACCACGTAGGACAATGACACCTACGACATCCACACCCTCTGTGAGGAAGGAACTTAATGACACACATTCTCCTACAGCAAAGTTTTCAAGCCTGGAATTTAAATAGGGTTACCTGAAATTTTTAGTACAGACAAGTAAATATAATGTTTTTTAAGACCTTTGAGTATAAAAAAATAAGACCACTACCACGGAACAAATACGACCAGTTAAAAAACAAACAAACAAACAAAAAAAACACTCTAGGTTAAGTTTAAAGCACATCGTCTGCAGAACCCACAGTATTTCTGCTTTTAGCATAGATGTTGGGGTGAATGCAGCTAAAGCACTTGTGCTGGGACCTGGAGACACTAAAGACAAAGCTGGTGTTGCATTTTGGGGTGAACATTGTCATGGGGACTGTTGTTACCTGACTAGCAGCATAGTGTGTATGCTTTTCCCCTTTCATGTGAGTGTCAAGGCCTTTACAGCCTATTGTTCCTAATGTCATGTCTTTACCACACACTTTACATAGCGCTTCATATTCCCACGCTGTTTTTGATAAGCAACTGTTGTATTTTGGCTCCTCAAACACAGTTATCACTGATAACACTTCCCTGTTTCAGTTCATGTTGTTCACATATGCCTGTTCCAACCACTTCTTCTTCGTCTGTTCTACTCAATGGCGTAAATGCTGGATAAAAGGACACACTGCCCCCTTTCAGTGTGATTCCTGCACTATTAGACACACAACAACTCTTTGATAGAGCTACCACCTATTTTTTCAGCATCTTGATAAAAAATGACGCTAAGCTAAATAAATAAGTAACGTGGGAAAAAAATCCAGACATATGTTTTTCATTAACCGTAGGCTACCCAAATGTTGACCTTCTATGTGAAATGTCATGCCATACTTCAAACAATAGTGAAATATAATGTTTTTTAAGACCTTAAAAACCACATATTGTAAATAAGACTTTTTAAGGATGCGCGGACACTCTGTAGCAATGATAAAAATAAAAACCTTACTAACAAAAGAGAGATAATCCCAATCCATAACAAACCGAGTCTGAAACTGAAGCACTGTGGTCCACTTTATCTGTCAAATGTTCATTGTGGTCAGTTTCAGATGCTGCAGCTCTTTTATAATTCACAGTTTGAGTTTGTTCAGTATTAATTGTCAGCCTTGAAATACAAGCTGGACTCACTGTACATATCCTGACCAACGAAAATCTAATTTTCACAGTGTGCAGTAAACCACACCTGGCTTTTCTGTCTCCATCTATAATAATATATTATATAGACTAAATGTTGTCTCAAATTGATGTTTATTTGCAACATAGTATAACCAACTTACATGATCAGAAACTAATTACTTTTAGAGAAAAAAAAGCCTCCATTTTGAATGCTTGGAGTTACCAGAAATGTATGATATTACAATAGGGTCACAAGCCAAAAAAAGGTAGGGAACCACTGTGCTCTATACAACTATTTAATAATATGGCTCATACTGATGTTAGGATGAATGACAGAGGTTAAAACTGATCATACAGACAGTACAACACAATAGACTGGATGTCTGTTTAACTGGTAGAGGTAAACTTAAGATTCTTTGCACTCACCTGGTGCAGGCACACTAGTGTGTAGAGGGCTTCTCCTGCTGCCACCGTCATCTCTGTGTTGTGTTTTTGCAGGACCAGCATGTCAAACACCAACTAATGACAGTGAAGTAAGCGTTCAGTCCTTTGATTGTTAGTTTTCATTCATGTTTCATTTAATGTTGTCACAGGACAATACATATTTATGGTTCAGTTGTTTATATTGATGACTGTAACAGGTCCTGATGTGTTTGTGCATCTGCTCTGTACCTTTAGGAAGTGACGAGTGGCGATGAAGAGAGGTGTGTCCTTCTCCTGGTTTTTGGCGCACTGCTCAGCCAGAGGAGATAAAGCTTCCAAACACAACTGGCTGATTTCTGAACTCATCCTGAGCATAAACGTTAAGGAGGAACAACTACAGGCACAATGGAAATAGCCTGATATTGAGCTTTTGTAGCATTTCACTTTTGGGAAATGACAGGTTGGTTTGTTTATTTTACAAATCCACCTTTACTAGTGGAATAAATCTGCAAACATAAGAAAAAAAAATTATACATTATGATATAACAAGGAAAAGATCAAAAGAGGGGAGTTTATTATAGTTAATGAAAATTAAAATAAGCAATTCAGAAATAATAACAAACCATTTGAACCTTGAACAGACAATTGACTTTAAAATCCTATTTGATGTTAATTTATTCTTTCATCAAAGCTTTACAGCTTTTGTATCTCAAGAAAAACTGAACCCCCCCCCCCCAAAAAAAACAAAAAAAACACCCCAAACTAAACCAAAAGGTACTATGGCTAAAAGTACGATGACATAAAAAACTGTAAGATGCAATAAAAAAACATTTTTGAAAAGATTTTAAAACTCTTTGTAGTGTGAGAACATGACAAAAATGTTCACTTCCTTTTTGCTGATGGAGAAGAGAAACGACCAAAACCAAAATCTGTTTATTAAAAACCATTTAGATTCAATTCACAAGGTAAAGCTTGTAATCTAAAATAAATGTAATCTTTTTTTTTTTTAATTAAAAAAATAGTTTAGTTTCAGTTTCCTTATCATTTATCGTCAAATAAATCTAGACTTTCTTTAGTGAACATAGAAAACAGATGCAAAATAAAAACTACTCAATTGTTTAAAATGAAACAACTTATGAACTGACCAAACTAAAATTAAAACCAAACCAAAAGATGAAATAAACAGAGGTTTTAAAACACAAATGGACGGGACTAACACTGGTGGAAGGATACGAGGTCATTCCCAGCTCCAGGGAGAACATGAGGCTTTTGAAGAGTTCTTCAGGCAGCTGTGGGATCTTTTCTGGAAAGATCTCACAGATGAAGGTGATGAGTTTGTAGTACTGGTTACACAGCGACGGGAACTGGAGAAGGACAGGGATATGAAAGGATTACAGGCCCAGTTTGCGTGGAAAAGTTAGGATTAAGCGCCAATGTGCAAGTTTTACCTTGAGCAAGTCCTGAGACATGAGCGGCAGAACAATGTTGACACCGTAGAGAACCACGTCTGCTGCAGAAACCGCCCGATTAGAGGCCGGTGTTCCCTGTTCCTGGTTTCGAAACACTTCATCTGAAAACACAGACAGGAAGAGTTGGATTTTAAACCTCTGAATCAACAGAAGCAAAGTTTATACTCAGTAATATTAACATCATTAGTCAAACCCATGTCCATAAATAGTTTAAGTTAGACACATTGTATGTTTTTCTTGAAACGCACTTCATCTATAAATTGGAGAAACTTTTATTATTTCTATTATGAATCACACTTTTGACATGTACGTGTGTTTTCAAATAAATGCATGGATGCAGAGGTTGCAGGTTCTAGTTTCTTCTAATCAGTCAAACAGAATAGCAAGTTTTTTTCAAGTTTCACAAAAGTGATTTAATATCAATGAAGCTAAACTTAAAAGAAAATTAAAATCAGCAGATGAAGATTAAGTACAAAATGTGCATCCTGTTATATCTATTAATTTAGGATCCAAATAAAAACTCCTGCTCGCCATTTTTTGGAATGAGTTGAACTAAAACAACTCTTACACATATTTTATCAATAATCGGCAGGAACTAATGGCATCAGGAACAAATGGAATCAGAGCGCAGTCAGAGTTTGTCAATGCTACAGAGGAAACAGGTCATGAACTGTGGATTCCCTTCTATTCAACCCACCGTTCTCACTGAAGTCAATGAATTCTTTGGAGAGGAGGTTAGTGAGCAGCTCCATGATGAGCAGTAGGTCCTGGTACTGGTCCTCCTCAGCTGTGGCGTCACCTCGTTTCCTGCTCTGGTTGTTTTTGGAGTAAACCTGCAGCAGCGTCAGACACGCCTCGTACAGCTTCATGGACTTATTCTGAGTACGGAACACAGCCATAGTTGACATTAGCACAAAAATAAATGCGCAAAAATCTGATTCTTTTGGATTTCTGTGAAATGAATATAACTTTCTGCTCATTAATTCCATCTGTTTTTCTGTCGAATCTGTCCATTTTATTGTTTCTGCATTAATATTTGAATAAAAATACATAAAATCACACAATTTATAAACAAACTATACAA
This sequence comes from Siphamia tubifer, assembly GCA_020466265.1. Classification (NCBI taxonomy): domain Eukaryota; kingdom Metazoa; phylum Chordata; class Actinopteri; order Kurtiformes; family Apogonidae; genus Siphamia; species Siphamia tubifer. Next base: position 22,043,930 of record CM035803.1, on the reverse strand, counting down.
TAATAGTTTCTATAAATCTGCTAATATTTTTGGTTTTGATTAATGTTCAATACAAGAGTGTTATTACATATTTTTAATGATAAGATATTAGATCAGAATAACTGTAGTTAATAGACATGCTAATGTAATACTTCTACTGTAGCCCATCATTTCTAATTTAAGAATATTTGGAATGCAATGGAATTCAATGGCCATACCTGAAGATAACCTTATTAAAGTATTAAATTAGTAAGCTTAAATTGTATTACTCTGCCCCTGGATTCCACCATTACGCCCCCAATCTCCATTTTTTTCTGGATCCACCACTGCATTATAATTATTATAATTTAATAAATTCCTGCAAACAGATGGTGATACATCTTCAACCACTGCTTTTTTTGTCCTGGAATATTTTCGTCCTACTTACTTGACCAAAGGATACCAATATATTTATTTTTTATATCTTAATGACAAATAAATTATATCTAATGTTTGCACTTTCATGTTCGTTTCTTTATACTAAGGCCAATACTGTTTAGTTTTCTATTAATTTCAGATGCAAATGCCTTATAGTTGCCCATTTCAGTAAATTTATGATATATTGACATTTATTTGTAACCACCAGTCACTCCCAGGACACTGAAAAAAATTCAAGTTTAAGGGTTTTCATGTTTGGTGACCACAGTCATAGAGATGGAGCAAATAACCACATGACATGTCTGGAGAAAACAGCAGCTTTCATGGACCGAACAGACACCAAAGTCAAGTTTTCCATTTACAAAACCCAATAAAATGTGTCCGTTTTTCATAAAACCAGTCAGATTTCACTCTGTTCTGTTTCTAGAAATGTTAATTTGTCACATTTTTATCCAAGTATGTTCTTCTATGCATGAGAAACTGTGGAAAAATGTGATCAAATGTTCAGCTTTATATACAAAGAATCAGGATGAAGGAACTAAAAAACATAATTGAATACATGTGTGACATTGTACCAGCATCTGCAAACTCATAACAACCAACTGGTTTTAACTTCCATAAAACATAAAGATGATTGTCATGATGCATCACGTACCTCTCCCAGATAGCAAATCTGTTTATGAGCCACTTCCACGAAAACCTCGATAATGAGGTTGATTGTTTCAGGTGTGTTGCTATAAACCTGAGAGAAAAAAAACAAAACAATCAACATTGGTTTTGCTTTTCCCTATGCTGACAATTTGACAAAAATAGCCGTTAATATTAATTAATATTACAAGAATAAAGCCATTGTGTCTTGGAAAAACCACTCAATATTATAGTGTTAAAGTTGAGCTATTTAATAAATCCTGAAAAGACAGGTGTTGACTATATTTAACTATGCCTATGTTTGATGCCAATGTTTATAATAGCAAACCATTTTATTTATATGAACCCTTATTTTATTTATATGAACCCTTATTCTTTATGTCTTTCTTTATTTTAGTATAATTTTCAGATGTTTGGCTAGTTTTTACCCAACATGTAATTCTTTTAAAACCAAGTGTGGTTGTTTTAAGGGAGTACTGTGGAAAATCAACCCTTATTCATATTAGTCTTTTGGGTTATTTTCAGACAATGCAATGTATAATTGATACTATTAAATACAAACAGAATATGACATTTATGGAGGTACTGTTTTATATTTTTCTGCAAGATATGTGATTCATATGTAATTAATTTTATTTTTTTACTATTCAAGCATTTGTTTAATAGTTGAGTCTGTTCTCACCTCCATGAGACCGATACAGCTGGACAGAAAGTCCATGAGAAAGGAGAAGAGCGAGACCACGTTGTCTATTTGCGTTGCCTCGGCAATGCCGCACAGAGCCTCCAATGTTGCAACTATTTCCTGTTTGACAGCCTCCTCCTGACTGATCTGGGCAAAGTTCTCCTGGTTGATGAGGTTGAGGAAACGCTGCTGTAGAGGATGAAGCACCTAAGAGAAGCAAAAAGAAACAGGACAAATTAGACCCAATTTAACTCACGGACATTAACTTTATTTAAAATATACCTGTACTGGTCATGCTTATGATATTGCTTGCACATCACATATTGCTAATAAGTAAGGGAGGCATAAATATAGTAAGTAAATAAATAAATAAGTGGTGCCAGGATCAATAAACCCTGCCCCCTCGCAAACATTTTAGGGTTAGGGTTACGATTGTGAAAACACAGGTTTGGCCACCAACTGTCATCCTTTGACCTATATTCACCCAAATTTAATGGGATCTACTCTGGACCACCTTACACCTTTCCTGAAAATCTCATAGAAATTGGTCCAGTAGTATTTGTGTGAAGTTGCTGACAATCATTGGGGTAATAATCGTCATAAAAGGACCTTTTTATTATATGATTTAGGGGTGGGGCAGAACCTATGGGAAACGGCCATTACTGTCCAGAAGTGATGTTCTATTGTTGTTTACAGGTGATCAGTACCAGTAAACAAGCAACAGTCGGTGAGTGAGACTGAGTGGAAAACATGTGTTTGCACTTGTTTGTGCAGCCATAAGCCATTATCCTACACATTCAACTGGCCCATAATGCATCATCTTCGATTGGTGTCTGCTGCATGGGGTCAGTGACCAGTCTATCAGCGCCCAGGTCAGCAGATGATACGACTCTGTGTTACGACCAGTGCTGAACAGCCTGTGAAGGAGGTAACATGTCTCTGACCATGTCTGATGGAGCACTGACTTAGTACTTGTATGTACTTAATGAGTTCTAAAGTAAGATACCAGACGGAACCGCTAGAATTTTGTGATCTTTTGAGACAGCTAGCAGTGAAAATTCAATACAGTTACCCATAATTTCCATTGTACAGAGACACCAGTTTCTGTATTGTGCACATTTGCGCTTTGAATTCTTTCAATTTGAACTCATGAGGCTAAATACATTAGCATTTCAAAACACAAAACATGTTTTTGTTAATACTGAATGTTCATATTGCTCTTAAAAATAAGATTTACTCTAGTGTGGGCAGCTAGTTTACACAAATCAAATGAATGAAAATTAATATTACACATTCTCTCACACTAGGCAAGGTTTGTTTGATTGTTTTATCTTTCAAAATGTTTTATGCATTTAATTTCAAGTTCAAGTTTTTTGTTTTTAAATAAATGAGTCACATGTGTTAAGAATTAAACTTTTTAATATTTAACACGTTTTAATATTTCAACACTCTTTTAAAGTCAGTAGCAGATGATGAGTAACCCTGGAGCAAAAATATAATGCAATAGCTCCTGGCTTTCATAAATTATTATTCACATTTTCCCATAATTACATGTATTTTGCCTCAACTTTTAGAAGAGATTGTTAAATAAGCCTCCATTTTTTTATGTTTCATCCATTGCATTATCCATTTACTTACCATTTATGGAGATGAAACTGAAACTGTATGGATATTAGTGATTATTTACTTATTTTAATAACTTTAATAGTAAGGTATGATTAGATGTTCCTTTCTTTGGTGGTGAAATATGAGAGAGGATGACCCATAAGGGAACAAAGCTGTGGTTCATTCTTCCAAAACTGTGTGCTTTTGTTGAAATCACTTGTGACGTTTCGTGGCAGAGTAAATCTGAAAAGGATCAGGCTGATTTCCTGGTGCATGTAAGCAAAGAAAAGGGCCATGGAGATGAAACAAAGGGGTGTGTGCTCAGTTGTGGGGTCCATCTTTCCTCCGAGTACAGACTGAGCAGCTGGAGGAGGCAACAGCTGCCGTCTCACTCGTACACCCCCCTCCTCATAATTACTCTGGAGTCATTGTGGCTTTGCACCTCCATTTACTACTGTCAGCCTATTAAAACAAAGGCCTCCAGGATAACGACAAGGATCATGTTATACACACGGGAGAAAAACTCAACAGAAGAATATTATCGACTGCATCCATCATTCCTGCTCTTCTGATCTGACGGGAGTCTGGAGAAGTGCAGCTCATTTTTATTTTCATAAGTAATGTGGAATACAGAGCTTAGAGATCATTATTATTCCCTGTGGTAGAAGAAATATTCAGATAAAAGAACCAAAATAGTAATAGAACAAGGGGAAAAAGTCATAAAAACCCTTTCCCGGTACACCACATTTTGTCCCTAGTAAGTTGGAGTTAAAAAAAAAAAAAAAAAAAAGGTAAGAAAAAAGGCACGCTCAAGAATATGTGTGAAATGTGAAAATAATCGTGTTAATAGTCTCTGAGAAATTGGTTGGACAATTGTTCTTACTTGAAATTTTCCAAAACTAAATTAAAAACCAAAAATAATAATTTAAAAAAATCCATAAATTGAGGCATCAGTATCCAGAGCAGTGTGTTAGAGGTTTAGCTAATCTGAACTAGTTTTATACAGACACCAGATACAGTAAATCAGAGGCTTATGAGTTTAATAAGAAAAGAAGGAAAAAAATAGTTGCTACATTGTGTTACATTCACCTGTTTTCACTTCTTTTCTAATCTTTGATTTCAGTATCATACGGATGATTTGAACACAGAAATAAAATTATGGGAGATCATGTGAAGCTGTTAATGAATATACTTTACATTATTTGTACAGTTTTGTTTTTTTGTTTTTTTTGGGGGGGGGGGCATTTTATTTTTTACATTTTTCAAAAATTGCACATTTATTTTCTTTTTCTAAACATACATGCAGTATTTATTTGATTGCATGTGAGAGGAAAGGATAAACATGAGTCCAATCCTTTGTTTCTGCACACACACACTTGGCAAATAAAGCTGATTCTCAAACCATTGGTCTTTAATCTCTATATCATAGAATATTTACTCCAACAAGGACTGGCAGAGTTATGTTTTTGCCAGTGTTTATCTGTTTCTTTGTTTGCAACATACTTCAAAAAGGGTATGGGTATATTTGGGTGAAAATTTCAAGAAATGCTAGGAACAAGGAACAAATTATTACATTTTGGTGGTGATCAGTGGACGTGTGTGTGTGTGTGTGTGTGTGCAGGGGGGGCATGTGTGATTTCTAACAAGACAACTCTAAAAGTTATGGACGACTTTGGCTGAAATTTTCAGAAGATGTTGACAAAAGTTTGGTGGTGATCATCAGTGGGGGGCGGAGTCTACACTCTCTGAATGCGTTTGTAGTTTAGTTTGTTACATTAACATTGTGTCAAATCTTCATTAAAAATCAACTGAAGTAGTCAGACAAATGTAGCAGGTTAAAAAGTATGAAATTTCGAAGTATAAAGTTGCTGGAAAAAAAGAAAGGAGTAAATAATCCATTACAAGTCAAAATTGTAAAAACTCAAGTTAAAACCAACGTGTGGTTATAATTTCATTCAATGTCAGTTGTGAACATATGGGAGTATTTTATAGACATTTTACCTCGGCCCAGTACTGCTGCTTTGTGTCTGAGTCCATGTGTGCGAAGCCTCCGAGGACCAGAGCCTTCATCAGAGACCTCTGCACTGAGCTGGACAACAGGTGGAGGGGGGGGCTGCGACTGGCAAACTGCTTTGCCAAGCTCCACCAGCTTTCACACTGCACCACGATGTTGGCCCTGGATGGAAACACTATGTTAAAATCAGTAGGACCTGGTGTGACAGTTCCCCCCCCCAATGTCTTTCTTCGTTCTTATGCCTACCATATGACACGAGACTGGACAGACCCAAATCCTTTTAATTAAGGTTTTGTAAAAATGGGGGTCACATGAGGTCTCTATTTGTAAGACAACTATATTTCTGACTGATTTAAGTGTTTTTTTGGTTTGTTTTATTTTTTATAAATCAGACTGGATGCGAGACTTTATCCACGGCTCATTATAAAGAAAAAAATTCTCATTTGGCCCGTTCTACTTAACATAGTGAATTAAATAGTTTTTAAGTCGAGGATAAAGACTAAAGCAGAATAAAGCACTTCTTCAATCATCAATTTCCACTTCTATCTCTTCTCAGCAGACATAACACCCAGCTGGATTCTGCTTTTTTAATGTGTTTGGGATATGAGTGGAAAACCTTGGCTGTGGGTTTCCAATAGTCCCATTAGTTTTTTTTATTGTGATGTTAATCCAGTTTGCTGCTGCTTGTTTGATGCTGAAGGACTGCACGTATTGGCTGCTAACAATGTTGTTGTCACTGTGCTGAACTTCATTTTCTGCATTAGGCAAGATACAGAGCCTGCACCAATATTCAATGGCTAATTTTAACAGAAACATGATGAACAAAACCAAGTTTATGATGGAGTTTTACAGGCTCCTTACATTATACCATCAAGATGATGGGAGTGCACAGGCCTTTAACAAAACTCTTGTGATTTTGTTCAGAGATTAAAAATGAAATCGTTTGGAAAGCCTTGTGGTGGAAGGTTGGCTTTTTCCTGGAATGTCTATAACCTTTAAAAGCTTGTTTGAAGCCTTGACATCAATAATTATTTAATGTTAAAAGAATCCCAGAAGCTTTTACAGTATATTTTAGAAATACAAAGAAATATTAGTGGCCTCAAAAATGTAGAGTGAAGAATTGTAATATTTTTTCCTCATACACTCCAGGCTTTTTCTCCTTATTTTCTGACCTGTGACCCATCTATGACATAAACACCTCTGTTACTTTAGTTTGTTGGAAGCCTTCTGTCCATGAACTGACCTCTCCCTCTTCTCCACCAGTGTCACCAGTAGCTCCACTGTGTCATTAGCCAGGTCGGCCTCCGAGCTCCACACAGACAGGTTGTTAATCACTTTCTCCAGAAGATATCCCACAATCCACTGGGCACCCTCTGTGTCTGCACCAAACGCTGTGCTTAACGGAATGCTGATCTATGGCATCAAAAAAAGACAACATTTAAATGTTTTGTACAATGTTTGTATCCACTTATTCTATGGCCCTCTAGAATTTTGCCACAGCTCCCTTTCACTTTGAATTGACGTTCCCAGCTTTCTGTGGGCGGATTTTTTTTCGATAACCGCCCACTGCGCCATTAACCCCCCTGCTAATGCCAACGGGTTTTGTCACTTCTAACCCGTAGAAAAGGGGGATAATTTATTGCGCATGTGTGACTAATGAAAAATATCTCTCTTCTCTTTTTTCTCATACTAACGCGTGGACATATTTCCCTTCAGTGTCGGGGTGTTGTTCCGCCCTGAAGGGAACTATTTTTCCGATTCTACAGGTTATTACAGCTTATTATTGCGACTACTCTAACAGACTGGATAACATAGCCGTTACAACGTAGCAAATATTTACTTTCAAAGTGGACGAACTACCTGCGGAGTGATATAGTACCGTGAATCTGAAGCGACAAGACTCGTTGCCATGGGCAGCGGGCGTTAATGGCGCAGCGGGCAGTTATCGGGGAAAAAAAATCCGCACGCAGAAGGCTGGCAACGTCCATTCAAAGTGAATGGGAGCTGTCGCAACATTCTCGAGGGCCGTAGAATAAACAGACATAATTTAAAAGCAGCAGAAATGTTAATCATGAAAGGAAGTGATTGCCTAACAGATTAGTCGACCCAGTGTCTGCTAGCTGTATCTAATATTGTTAACATTTTTAATATTGTGCACTGGCAGCATTTTCAGGGTGAGGTAAAGATATCATAGTTGGCTTATACAGAAAAGTCTGGAAATTATTTTTTCTTTTTTTTGTTTTTATTAATACTTAATCAAAACCACAATCACTATGACCAGGACGCCCCCGTTAACAAAACCTAAGAACCTGTATGTGACTTCTGATGCTAAGTCTGGACTTTAGCATCTGCTTTACAACAAAGCAGGACCTAGAGTATTGGGTGTCGTGCCTTTGGATCAGTTTTCTCTGACAACAGTGCAAGTAACCCACAACACTTAACCTTCTTCAGAACATGTTATGTTGGCAATAAGAGATCTGCACTTAAAATCACAGCCTAGAGACCCATCAATTCCCTTAGCAAACTGTGTAAAGATTCCTACACAACCTTGTGGACCTCAGAGAGCATGCAAGTATGATGATAAATACACTTTTTTTCTCTCCTGGAAAAGATAACTAAGTGAAAAATGTTTCATGGTTGAACTCCAGCAGTGAATGTGGGTGCCTGTGTAATTATTCCCTAAAGTCCTTTTCTGTCCGTCTGTTACAATGAAACCTGGATCTAAAAAATTAAAACAGGCTTATCACAATCTCAGAAAGACTGCAGGGAAAAATATGTTTGATGAGGGGGGAAAAAAAAGCCATAGATTCTTAGTAGAAAGAACAGTGTGTCTTTGTTCAGCAGCAGAATCATGTACTGTGTTGTTCTCTACTGTCAGAGGTTTAGTAGCTCTACTGGACCCAGTGAGTCTCATACCTGCTGATAGAGCTTCTCATCCACCAGCAGGTATGTCTTAGCCCATCGTCTGAGGAACCAAACTATGTCTTTTCCCATCTGTGGACTCAGCAGCTCAGTAAGACTCGCTCTTGTTGCTCTGGATTCCACCTCTGACGTCCGCAACACTGCCGACAGCAACCTGACAGAAAGACAGAAAAGTGAGACCGGATGGAAACCAAGAAAAGACAAGAAGTCCACTCGAAGAATATTTTTATTCTATTAACTTTTGTTCTGAAGAAGAATGCCCTCTGTAGAAGCTAACGTTAACATAAATATTAACTGGACATGACATTAAAGATGCAAGAAAACAAAAGTAATGTAAAAGATTAGACTTTTTTAGTGATGTTATTTTGTATATTTGGTTCCTGAGAAATGAGAATAAAATTAAATACAAAAAACAAACAAACAGGTACATATATAATGAAATAAATAAAATAATATGGAAGAATTTTGAACATTTTTACAATTAAGATATACAACTTTTGCTGGATGCACATTCCCAAATATCTTAATTTGATGCTTACCGCCTGTCTAACTAAAAAAACATGTTTTATTCGCTATCCTTCCATCAGCAGCATCTCAATTATAACAATTTACATAATACGTTCCAAAACAGTGCAACATGAAATAGACAAATAGGATTATAATATAATTATAGACTGACTGAGACAAATATCCTTACAGTTGTCTGGTGGTGTATGTGTGTTTGCTTTGTAACACCCCGTTTCATTAAATCTCAAACTGGATACATGTGGAACGGTTCATTATATTCATTCAGTCAATCATTCCTTCATGTCACACTGATCATTCACTAACATGGACAATACAAACACTTATATTATGTTCTGACGTTTGACACAATTTGAAATAGATTAAGCAGAAATCACCTCTGGTCGTTCATTTGCCTGTATGTCTTAATACATAATACAGATTAAAATAGTGATTAATTAAGTTTTAACTCAATTTGGGTAAGCAGCAGTAAATTGGTCTGGCAGGTATTTTTATAACAGGGTCAAGTACAGTTCGAATATTCTGTGTCTCTCTGCTAAATTGCTAGACTGACGACGGCACGTCCAAACAAACAAAAAAAAAGAAAGAAAAGAAAATCTTCTGTTGTTCAACAAAACAAGACTGAGATTATTTACAGCCCTACTTTTATACAGTGATTTCAGGTGATATTTCAAACCCTGACAGACTGTTACTATCTTGATGCCCTTTTTGTCAAAGTGTAGTCTTCACACCGTCAAGTGCACGTCAACACACACACACTATAGGAAAGGCCAGGCGGACAGCGAGCTTAGAGCAGCTTATGTGCGCCCCTCTCAGTCCAGGACAGTGCACAGTTCCACATTGTTTGCAGAAAACAAAACCATGCTGACATTTACGGGCCGATCGCTTTTAGGAAACCTGATGCCATCAGCCACTCGCCTCTCCAGTCCTCTGTCAGCACCATGCATGCACACACATACATACACACACACACACACACCTTAATAATGAACAATCTATAAAACACAGGGACTAAATGACCTTCAGCAGACAATACCACTTGCTGCCATGACTATCTTTTGTCGTCACCGTGATTATCCATATGTGCGTGCACACATTACAATTACCCTCTTAGCAAACAAACATCCAGTGTTGACTGCCAGTCTTGTGCTATACAACATGACAGACACACGCAGTCAGTTAATTATTGTCAAAATATAAATCTCCCATGAGATGACAACAGTAACTAAAAATATGTGTTGTGCCCCTGGGTCCATTTTATTATCTGTTGGATTTCTACAGCTACCATTTTGTAGTGATGTGAAGACAGTACAGTATAAATATATGACAGTGTCATAGATCAGTAGTGGAAATAAACCAAAAAAATATGTATTAAACATTTCCTTACTGGAAGAACATAAATAAATAAAAGTGAGATTTATCTAAAATATAAACTGAAATAATATAAATTGCATGAAATGTTCATGTTCACCTGGTTAAATAAATATTAATCAAAGGAAACATACCTACATAATACACAGTACTTAAGTACCTAAGCCATTATTATTATTATTATTATTATTATTAGTTTGTGGATTTAGTAAAGTTATAATGACCATACATGTGCATGTATTATGACAGAAACTGGATATGAGATGCAGTACATTATTTGTCTGATGTTTTATACAAAGACTTCTTCAAAACATGTCAGATACTTATAGGTGTTTATGCTGCTTCTTGTCAATGGGACAGGGGTCACATGGCAGTGACTTGTTTCTTGTATTCTCTTGTAAAGATAGAAATGTGAGACGTATGTATGCTCATTTCAACCCTGCCAAACCAACAAATCAACAGGTGACCCAAGTCTTTTGCACAGTAATGTACATATATTTGTTACTACTTTGAATTTTGCAGTGAAATACCCCATCTTACAAGGAGTCAAATTGCCCCTAAAATATAAAAACAAGACTAAAACCACAATACAAAGTACCGTAAAAACACAAGTATTCAGAGAATGCCTTATCTCACTCCTATTTTGTGCCAATCTCAGTTCCTATGGCAACCCAGTGTTGAATTGGAGCCAAAAATTTGATTTGGACCTTTCTGCTAAATACAACCTTGACCTTTGACCTTTACTCAAATGGATCATTGCATCTGATGTGCATTACCTATATGTATATGCCCATGTAATTTCATGGTGATGTCTCAAGTATTCATCGAGTTATAGCATGATATGACACACACACTGAACCAATGTTGGGCGAGATTAATAAAAAGAAACCTAACCTAGAAACACCTTTAATAAAAATTAAGTGTGTTATGATCTCATTTTCAATAAAAAAAAATAATGAAAAACAACAAAATGCCAAAACCAAGGAACAAGAAGAATATTTTCAGATGGTTCTGATTTATTGTTCCAAAATGTTGACATTATCATTATCATTAACTCTGATTCTTCTCACCGGATGACTGAGTCTGTACGGTTGCAGCCTGGTATGGAGGAGGCCTTCTCCCCTGGTGAACCGAGGATCTGCAGCGTGGTGTTAATGTCCACTTCTGTCGAGTGTTTGATGGAAAACTCCATCACCTCTGAGGGAATAAGCGGCGTTTCACCCGGAGGGTCGTCTGCTAGTAAATACCCTGAAGAGTTTGAACACATCATACTAGATTGAAAAACAGAATAAAATAAGAAAAATAAACATGACATTGTTCAGCTAATGTTGAGGAGCCTGCTGTTTTAATAGGATGGGTCAGAAATTATTTCATTAAGTCAAACCCACAAAAGCGGGTGGAGTTTAGTTCGTCTCAATAAAGTCTGGAAAGTGGAATATAGTGCAATGGAAAAGTGGCTTGTTAACATTATATAACACCTATTTTACTTTATATTACTTATTCTGCTTTTCACAGACACATATAAAATGTTTTCAAACTAAACCCCAAAGTCAGCTTTTCTTGAACAATATTCTGTTCTTCACGAAAATATCACAAACAGGAAAAGTTCATTGTCCTACTGCTGACCTGAGACCAGTATGAGCCAGTGGATGTCTTCATAGAGGTCATCCAAGACTTTGCGATCAAGTGATCCAGGGTCTGATGAGGCCATGAGGTGCTGCTGGGTTCTCTGGAGCTGACCATGCAGCCGCGTTACCCGATCCTCCAGGAGGCTACAGAAGGACGCAAAATATCAACATGAACTGTGTTTGGTAAATTTTGTGGTACACTCCAAATATGGCAAAAGAGCACAAATAGACTGAAATAAACCTGCGTAACTGTAGAACATTTACACATACTTCAATGGGGGAAAAGTGTCATATAGTGGCAGGTAGATAAGATGAGCTTTTATTGATACCACAGCAACAAAATAAAGTGCAAGAAAAAAAGTCCCTGCATAATGATCATGCCAAAAACTGGAAAGTAATAATAATAGGAATAGTAGTAAGACTAAACAGACCACATGCATATTTAAAACAGAGTGGAACTGCACAAACAGGACAGGGTTTGTGGAAGATTAATATATCATTATTATGTTTGTGGCCGAGTTAATAGCTACTTTCACTGGTTTTCACCACCACGACAAATGTCTGTAATATTAGTGTTGAACACAAAATTGTGGCCAAGATGAATGGGAAAATAGATGTGGTAGAAAATTGAAAGGTGCTGCTGGATTAAATAAAATAAAAGTCAAACTCTTGTGAGATGTGAGAAGGTCATGTACAGAGCTCTGATAAATGCATATTTTTAGCCCTTAGCACTGAGACTCTTAATGTGTGTTGTGTCTTATTGTTTTACACATTTTTGTAATAGTTTGAGTAAATTGTTGCAATTTTACAATGTAATGTTGTTGTGGTAATGTGGCGTATAACTAAACTTTGATACATAAATGTAAATTCATGGGCTTTACCTTGTGAGCAGGGGGATGCAGTGGTCAGCGGCCACACGCCCCAGCATCCCGATGCTGGATAGCTGATCTGAGAACAGCTCTCTGTCATCTTCCTGCAGCTCATTGATCTCTTCCTCATCGTGGGATGCTATGCCATTTACTGACTGAAAAACGGAAGGCAGAAAACGGTTAAGAGCTTTATGATCTCTCTGAAAAAAAAACCTAAGGCATTAAGGCCCCGTCCACACAGCAATGCAATGAGCTTTTGTTTTGTATTGGATCAAAAAGATATCGGGGAAAAGATCAGTAACATATAACATATACATGACAATGAAATGCATGCTGAAAACGATGCAATACACATGCCACACCTCTAGGTGCACTGTCACATAGGCCCACCGGATACACCAGAACAATAGTAGAAGTAAAGCGTATGCGCATATCAGCTCTCTGCTACTCGTCTTGTTGGTTTAACATCAGTAAACTTTCCTTCAATAACTCCAGTAAACTTAGCAGTGGTTGCAGCTCTGCTACTACCAATACTCTAGTGTCCATCATGACGGTCGTTTTTTTGTTTACAAACAAATGTTGCACGTGCAGATGCTATTTATTCTGGTCATGTGGTTGTGACGTAGATTACTCGTCCACACAGCAACGCAACACAACGACACTGTTGCCAGTTCTTTCCACTCTGTAACCCATTCTGAAAGGATATCATGTTGGGGCACCCAAAAGGCCTTTGCTGTGTGGATGCGATGGCTGAAACAATAACAAACTGTATTGGATTCACTCAAAAACATTGCTGTGTGGACGGGGCCTAAGAGAGTGGTTAAGGTAACTTGAATAAAGATGTAGCAGAATCTATTCAAGTTGAAAACAAAGCGTGGTTATAATAATTAATGGTGCAGCATCACTGAAAAGACCATCTTACCAAGTTGCGCGTGCCATCAGGAGCAGCCAGATGACACTGAATGTAGGAGTTAAAGACCTGTATCGCTGGCTGAACGAAGCAGCCACGAGGAAAATGCTCCTCATCCTGGACCAGTGTGAGCCACGACTCCAACAGCTTATCATAGGCCTCCATGTAAACCATGTCATCCTTATCCAGCTGAAGCAGGAAGAACACAAAAACATTTATACCACGTGCATTTTTACTTCATAACAGTTTGCTTTTCATACATTCAAAATGTATTTTTAATTATGTGACCAATAAAAAGAAGAATCATCTTGACCCATAAAGACTCAGCGATACATTTGTGGCCATTCCAAAATATTATTTCTCTATATTTAACTGTTCTTAAGTGATTTATGACCAAAAATCAGGTATTATCCTCTATTTAATTTTACTGATCCTGTTGATGTTCATAAAATGTCATATTAAAGTTCATTGTTTATTCAAAAAGGCAAAGCTGAAGACAAAGTGACCTTTTCATTGAAAGACATCAACAACTAAATCTAATCCTAGCATCTCCATCCACTGTCATTTATCAACCTCCATAGGTTTTACTGGTGAATTCATGTTATAGAAGGTAATTTTAATTTGAAATGAAATCTACCTTCCAGTTTTTTTAGTCATGTCAGATTTATGCCAGCAGATGGAAAACACATAGCTATGGGACTGTAAACCCCAAGAAAGAACCCAATGGGAAATCTGTGATTGTGGGTTAGATAAGATCAGGTGCCTTGCAAGCAGAAAGTGATAAAACATGTGGAACTATTCACAAAGGCAAAAGCAGACCCCCTTTCTTTCACACCAACCTTGTTTGGTCCAAACTTTTGGATGTTTTAGTTTGGCCAAAAACAAATCTTTGAATAAACAGTTTACATCCAGACCATGGGTTGGACCAAAGACTTGTTTTTTGTTCCGATTAAAACAAGAGGTTTCAACTAATGATCAGATGAATGTAGACACATATGTCAGAATGAAAAACAATATTACCCAGTGCATACCTGCTGCTGGAGTCAGAGCCTGTAGATTATGTAAAGTAATTTGTAAAATTAACCACAATAAAATAAGAATTAATGCCGTCCTTGTTAAATCTGTTCTATCGTATTTTGTCTTTGAGTAACGTGTCTTTAAAGCGCTAAAAAAAAATAAAAAATAAAAAAAACTGCGTCCAAACCAATCAACAAAATGTGGTTTAATTTCATACAAAACACTATTTTTTTCATAATGTAGTGTTTTTCACAGCGGCGTAAACAGCAGTTCACCACTGATCTGCTTTACGTCAGTTTCAAAATGCTGTCGCTCTGCACACATTTATACACACAGTCACCTCTTGTGTGTGTGTGTGTGTGTGTGTTCTGCGTGTGCGCCACCACAGTACCGTATGGACCCAGATATAGGACAAGCCTGATTACAAGATGATCACACTTTATCTTCAATAAAAATAACCTGGTCCTATTTTCAGATCAATATGGTATAGGAAGGAAACAGACACACATGAACATGTACTCCGGCTTAAATGACTGAAACACACGCACGTGTGACCCCCCACGTTGGACCACTCGTATGGAAAAAATCGTGTTTAAAAAAATATATATATATGAATTGTACTGGCTCCCCAAAAACCCAGTCGATCAATTCAGTTAATGTAGTTCAGATTCTTAGCCCAAATACACAAAGTTACTATCATCACTAATCAGCAAAAGAGGAAAGCAAAACTTATTAAAAACTGAAACTTTATTAAACCTTGATGAAAGCAAAGCAAAAGTAAAAAAAAAAAAATGAAATAACTAAAAATAATTTCTCCTATTTATTAAGGTTATAAAGGGAGATGTGTTGTTATGTTACAAATTATAACCAGCTCAAATGACATTTTCAAAATTTCTATTTTATAGGAAACCATAATAATCAAACCATCAACTTTCAAGACACGTTATAGTACTCACCACTTCCTCTAAGGCAGCGCTGCGTCCAAAAGAGCAGGTGAGAAGTGTGAGGCAGTTAATGAAGGAGGTGAAGAGGTCACTAGGCAGTGCTGTCAAAATGCTGCGAGGGAACATGGTGATCAGGTTGGAGATGATATTCGAGATGCCCACTGCCTCAGAGTCCTCGATTTCAATCCTGGCAATATGACAAAAAGATGTTTATTGATCAGCGCATTCCTGGACAATGGTCAACTTTGTATTTAATAACTGAAATAATGTATTTAGTTGTGAAAATCTGAGCGATTTTTCTAGTAGCTAAGTGAAAATGCAGAAAAGAAAGAGGCGTCTTTCAGCAGTAAAGCTCTGATATTGACATTTCGCTGTGGTTAAAAAAAAAAAAAAAAGATTTCCTTCTCTGTATAAAAGTTCAATCTGATTCTCTATTTTCAGGTCAAACCCAAGCTCTGGCCTAAAGGAAGGACCATTTCCACTCTCTGGATAAACGGGGGTCACTTTCTACTTTTCCTGCTGGTGACTGAGGTTTGGAAACACGCATGAAAATTGATCCTTAACCAAAACTCCTGGGCAACTTGACCCCTGAGCACTTTTCCACAGCTGCATCTGGGGTTACTTTTATGGTATTCCTGCCTCATAGCACAGCACACAGCACACAAAGAGCGGCTGTAATTACACTTTTCATTTTATGAGGGACTTTCATCAGGGGATTGGACCATGAAGCATGGGGTGACGGCTGTGGACACACTTAAATAGTTGCTCACATGTTAGATTTCGAAAAATGGCATGTAATAGAATATAAATCATACACAATGTGGTCAAATCTAACCATGGCACCTAAACATCCACCGTAACGACAAGTAAAAAGTAAGAGATTCAATCATATCCAACATGTACACAGATGTGAAAGATTAATATTAAAATGTTCAGTGTGTGGCATTTTAGTTTTAAACAGGTTCTAAATGGTGGTTAACTGTCAAGTATTTAAACCCTTTACATAAGAAGAACAAGCTATACTATGCAATAAAAGACACTCTTCAACATGACTACTACAGCACTATGTATAACCTTACAAACTGCTTCCTAAATTATACATTGCATCAAGTCGATTATTACCTCCGCCAGTGGAGGTTGTTATGTAATCATCGGGGTTTGTGAGTTTGTCTATCCTTCTGTAGCAACAGAACTCAAACAGTTATCGACAGATTTCAACAACATTTTCACAGAATGCCCAGAATGATGAAAGCAACAAGTGATTAGATTTTTTGGGTGATTCGGATCACTGTCTGGATCGAGGATTTTTTTTTGAAGGATTCTTTACTATTGGGAGATAGGGCCAGCTTTGATAGAAATGGTTGTAACTCAATATAGAATACTGGTGCTTTTCTAGTATGATTATGTGGCAACATCTGAACAGTTTTACACTGCATTTAAATCCTATTTATACTCCATATTTTTGTGTCACATTTCACAGGATCATATATTAATCTGAAAAGTAGGACAACATCTAATGACTGGTTTGAAATTAGTCTACCCTTCTACTTTTGTTCATTGTTAGTTATATTTCAGATCATTATTTTTTTGTTTCAGTCCCAGTTACACTGTGGAAAAGAATGGATTTAATGCCACCTCACAAACTGTGAGCTGGCAGATGGAAGAGAGATAAAAACAATTCTGTGGGAGGCACAAAGGAGGAACAAAATGGGGGGGAAAGCCTCAAAGAAAAACAACGAAAAAAGATGAAACACAACAAAACTCACAGAAACCAGACCAAAGAGAACAATATCTAAACAAGTTTATGACAGCTTTCCAAACTCGGGACTTCTCTTTAACATCACAAACATCTAGAATAAGTCTATGAAAGCTACAAAATTAACAGAAAACAGCAAATATCACGACGATTCTGTTACTATACTTTGTGGAAACTTTATTTAGGATGTAGCTACACAGAGTCAACACGTCTGTTTTCTACAGAACTCACATAGTTTATCAGTTTGAATTAATTAACACACTATTAAGGTTATTTATTCACCTTTATTTAACCAGGAATTTCCAATGAGATTAGATTGCAAGATAGTACTGGTAAAGGTAGGTACCATATAAAGTCAAAACTATTTAAATTACATACAGGACACACAATGAAAAATAAAACTAAATTATTCAACCATAATGGCTTCAATTAAAAAAACAAAAAACAAAACCCGAAACATTCCTACTTAACTGGATCCTTGATGATACTTTAAAAATCATTAACAGAAATTAATGTTGGTATTTCAAGAAATGATAGGAAATATGATCATAGCAATTAAAACCACACAACTAAAAGCCAAACCATATTATGTCCACTGGCAAAACTCAGTATTTAGTGTGATCTCTGGGTTCTATTTTCATGGATTGAACTTCTGGCCTATTGTACAATGTTTTCTCCATAGTTATTCTTAAGGCTCATTTTCTCTGGTTATATCATCCCATCGTACAATCATGGAAAAAAAAAATATTAGACGGCCCCTTGGTTCATTAAATTTTTCGCTCATTTTAAATCCTGGTACAACTAAAGGTACATTTGTTTGGACAAATATAATGATAACAAAAATAGCTCATAGCAGTTTAATTTCAGAGCTGATATCTATTCATTTTCTATGGTTTTCTTGATAATAACCAAAATCACTTAAGATTTTACATCAATATCTATAGCATTGTACTGACAAAAAAGTGTTTTTAGTCATTCCGTGCTTTCTTTTCTGTCTGTTTTAGTCACATGAGCCACATAGGAGTTAGTACGTGACTGCATAACCGTTGTTTTGGATTACTCTTGATGGTCCAATAATTTTTTTTTCTTTGACTATCTCACCTTTGAGACTGGGAAATATACACATGTGGTGATTATAGCCTTGCTAAAACAACAAACCTAATAGTGGTCTAGTTGCATAATCTATTTTTTAAGAGCCTTGTGCAGGCTTTCAAAAAAAACCCCCCCAAAAAAACAAGCTGAGTTTTACGGCACAGTTAATGGGGATCGTGAAAAACAAATAAAGTCAAAAATCACCGCCATGTCTCATGTTTTGTGTGGATTTTTGACATTCTCTTGCCGAACCAGAATAGTAAAGTGTTAATCCTGAACCTCTGTTTGATCTGACGCACCTCCCCACAGCTCTAGTCGGCGAGAGAAAAGCTGTGTGAGAGGCCTCGCTAACCCCTATCAGATGGAGTTAAATTGCGAGCAGAACTGCTCAATCACTGCAGATCGACCATCCCGCTCTGCATGGTTTTCCGATGAGGCAATTGGAAAAAAAGCTCCAAGAATAGGTGATTACAGGCAGAGCAGGAGAGCGAGAGAGAGAGAGAGAGAGAGAGAGAGAGAAAGAGAGACCCCTACTCACTGAATCACATGGTCCAGCAGCAAGTGTGTGTTATTTATACACAAGTATGTCCCTTAATTCAGACCAGAACCACTGAATAGACACACCTACACATTTCTATTAAATACTCTGACTATGATTTAATAATCCCACCCACACATAGGATATGACCTTCAACTATTACCCTGTAACAAACCACAAGGTGGACAAAATTACATTTAATATCCATAATAACATATTTCTGTTCGTGCTACTTATTCTTTTAGTGGCCAAACTCAAAAATATTCACCATGAGGCTGAAAGTTGATGAGTCAAACCCTATGTTGGGGATCCCCCTGGTCCACTACATCGGCTGTATTCCCAGCAGCCTTTAATGGACAAAACATCTGTGTGTGTATATGGTTTTGTTCTTGCGAAACACCGTTACTATGACTGGTGCCTTAAAGGAGTGACATTTTGCTTTTTAAAAATGGAATTATGGATTTTAAAACATTTCCCTGCGGTCTACATAAACTGTACATGCTATGCTTGGATCTGAATTCTTTAGCAATTCAACCCTACAGGTCCATGTTCAACCCTGTTTGTGAGTAATGAGGCCAGAAATGCCATTTTGAGCGCTGGTCCTTTAAATGTACATGAGCACCACTCCTTCCAGTTTGTTCACCATGCTGCTCTGTCCTATTTAGCCACATCTGTTCATTAATATAACAAACAACTAAACGTTTGAGGTAAGCATATCGTAGCTTGGACATATATTCAGTATTGTCTACAGTCACTGCTCCTGACACACCATTATCGAACTTGAAGGAATGTTTGTCAGAAGTCGTGATCTTGTTGGTGATAATGGTGCGACGTAACTAGTTATATATATGTAACAAAAGGAATTAAAATGGGTTTTAAAAATCCAAAATCCACTCAATTTTTGCAGCACCAAGAGAGTTCAAATTCAAACTTTTTCAACTATTACAGTGCAAATAGGCAAATCAATGAACCAAAGGCTAATAAAAGTGGGTTTACCTTGGAAATGTCCCCTTTTAGACATTTTTTGGAGGGAGATAGTTGATCCATTGGACAAAATATTTACTTCTCAGCTTCTTAAGAACAAGACACATCGACTGCATATACTACTCACAGCAGCTATAATAACTGTAAACAGGCTTAAAAATGAGCCCTCGACATTTGATACATGGCAGTCAGTAGATAGGAGAATTTTCATTATGGAAAAGATAACTTTTATGTTGAGACTCCAAAACACACAATTTGTGGAATGATGGGCACTATGGTTGGAGGTCAAAGGTGAGGAATGGGGTTAGTTGAGGGTAGAAGACCAATAAGTTTATCAATCTGTACATTTGGACTAGGAACTGTGAAAATGGTTTCTTCTACATTGCTATTGTTGTCTTTGTTCGATGTTGTAGCACAGAGGTCTTAAACATGTGGCCCAGGGGCCATATGCGGCCTGCGAAAAGTTCCAATACGGCCCCTGGGATGAATTTACAAAAGGTCAATAATTCCAGTCAAAGCTGTGGAACTCATTTTAATTCAGGTTCCACATACAGACCAAAATTATCTAGAGTCAAATAACATAAAAATGTCCCAAAAAAGAAATTCATATTTTCTTCTCGGTTTGATGTGAAAAACGTTTTACATTATGCTGATAATGACAACTTCAAATTTGTATCTTTTTTTTAGATTAAAAAAAAAATTTTGACAATATAGAAATATTTACATTTACAAACTATAATGTAATAATAAAATGTGAAAAACCTGGACAAGTATGAACAACATGAAATGTTTTAAAGAAAACTATAATTCCAACATTTTCTTTGCTTCTTCATGTAAAAATGTATATATTGAAGAAAAACATTGTTAAGATAACATAAATTTTTCCTAGGAAATTGAAGGGTTTTTGCTTGTATAGTTTGTAAAAGAAAATGTTTTCATAATTTAGTGGGGGTTATTTTTTAGTTATTATTTACAGGCTATTCTATTATTTTACTGGTCCAGCCCACTGGAAATCAAATCGGGCTGAATGTGGCCCTCGCAAGAAAATAAGTTTAAGATTCCTGGTGTAACAAAATGTAAAAAAAAACAAAACAGCTAGAACATGTCTTTTTTGTGGCAGTGTTGTTCAATAAAAAAAATTTAAATAAAGGTAAAAAAAAAAGTGAGTAATGAAATATTCCCCCTTTAAGCTGCTGTAAAAATAGTAAATTTAAATTTACTATTTTTCCAAAACACCAAAACTTTTCCAAAACATCAGCACCCTAGTTATAAATGCACATATATTGCATAGTTACTACTACATTAATAACTGCATATGTACATCACACAAAAAAAATCTGCATTTTCTACTCTATATTTTAGTACCATACTTAGTTGTTTTTTGTTTTTTTTTGGGGGAGGAATTTTATTTTATTGTGCATCATTGCAAAGTTTTGTAACAACCAGCCCAATGTCAACCTACATGGACGATTAAGAATACATAGAAGACTGACTTCTCGATAAATAGACCAACAGATACGGTACAGAAGTAACAACATAAAAGACTTAACAAGACAATAAAGAGGGAGACTCGACTGCAAAGACACACTGCTACCATTCAATGAGTTGTACAGGAGATCCAATACAGGCATGGATAATGTAATGGTCAGTAAACCTTTCATAGAAATAACCTTTACAAATGCATTTGAATTGTACTCATTAAAGTGCCTTTCATAACTGAGACTCTTATACTTTGGCTGCTCTATCTTTAGATTAAATAGTGTACGTCTATTTCTACTTCTGCAGAGAATGTGTGCATTTTCTCCACCTTGGCTCAGAACAGACACTTCTTTTTTGTTTCTTTTTTTATTGTGCGTGGCATCCGTCATTAAATTGCATTACTGCCTCCTGCTATGTTTGAATGTGGACTAAAGTTAATATCCCCTCAACTAAAAAGCTCAACAAAACAAACACCGACTCTAATGAGGGACAGTCACTTTTTTTTGTGGCCGCTGCAGGTCAGGGTAAGGGCAAAGCAGAGTAACCTATAATTCAGTGCTGGAACTTACTAAATATTACACACTGAAGTTTGAAAAATCTACCATCAGTTGACCTCTAGCATACATCTCTGAGAGACTGCTTTATAAAGGCACAGATCACCTTCTGAAAATAAGTGCCCGAGTCATTTTTTTTTTCTTTCCAGATTTTTTTTAGTCACACTCATGACGTGCACATTATCTTAGGGGGTAGAGCTTTTAAACTGAGAATATAGGAAATGATTAATGTCAAAATCTCATGTACGTTATAAAATTACTGTGGCTTAAGGAAGGTGACAACATGTAAATCAGTGAAACCGTGCATAATGACTACACTTGTTTTATTATTTCAGCAGTTCTCAACTAAACTTAAAGCTCATGCTTAACCAGACTGCTATGATGCCATGATGTCTGATGCCTCACAACTATAATGAATAATAATTCAATATAGTTTCTTTATAACATGTTTAGAAAACGAAAAAATAAATGAAAATTAACTTTAACCACAAGAGGTTTGCAGGACGCGAGAGCCTCTATCAGCTACTAATGGTGAATATGTGTTAGATGTGTCATTTGACTGCAAGGCTAAATTAACTTTCATTTAAACATAAATCATATCAGGTAGACAGACAATGACAATAGCTTATGTGTATTGAGCATGCATAAGAACTGCATTAGAATAAAGTCCCACTAAAATCTGGTCTCTTGGCAGGCCATCATTGTAAATAAGAATTTGTTCTTAATGATTTGCCTGGTTAAATAAAAAAATAAAAAAACAGTTTTCATCACTTGCTAGTATACTGGTGGACACTGCAAGCCATCAAACAAAAAGCTGTGGTTCAACCAGCTGATACAAGTCCATGATGCAAAGCCAACACAGCAGTCCTACCGAGACATGTTTTCTGAGCAGTTGAAACCTGCCAGTAAGCAACCAACCATTCAAGGATTAAATTCTGACAATTCGTTTTGTCTGAAATACTGCTTCTCACTTAACCTGGAGGCGACAGTCGCCTCTCCTCCTGCTAAAAACAGAGCAGTAATCTTATTTAATAAATCTTCTGGAGGCTCAAAACACCGATTCCCTTCACCACATGGTGGAACAATCAATGCCCTCCAAACTTCCCCCTCCAAGGCTCACCACAGGCTTACACAACTCAGCACACAATCACAAGCTCTGTTTCTTCATATGACCTCCACTAACAAGCAGGCAATCCAATCACAGGCTGCAGAGGCCTGAGCTGCTAGGACGACATGTGGCCATATCAATTCACATCTTATGAAAGTATAGATATGTTAGATTTGTGTTACATCTCCAGGGTAGATTATCACACAATGGCCCTGCCAAATATATGATGAATATAACTGAAGATAAAATTCAAAACTAAAGATATGCATACACAGAATTCCAAGTATGATTCATGCATATTTTTGTCTTTTGTACCAACAGTTCAGATCAGAGTTGACTGTGGTCTTCTAAGTAGAAGTCACATCTTTAAATATAAGTACACGCACACGCACACGCACACGCGCGCACACACACACACACACACACACACACACACACGGAGTGATTAAGAATTGAATGGAAACTGTAAAAGAAAAACTGGTACAATATTTGCCACTGAGATGCAGACATAAAGCAACATAAAACAGAAGTACACAAATACAGTACAAGCACCTAATTTTTGTGTAAGAGGCATAATTTGGTCTACTTTCACATAAATGTGGGTTTTGAGGAAAACGGAGAAACATAAGTTTCTGGTTAAGTCTATTTGTAATTGAAGAGGAAAACAAGCTATTCCCTCTGAAGCCAGTACGCAGATGCAGGAATCAGAGGCCATTAAAATACAGACTCAACAAGCAATTACTTCCTGTAAATAAGGCAGAAATGGCACAGTATGAGTCACACTCCTGCTGACATTGGCCTCCATCACTTGTTGAGTCTCTGATTTTAAGAAACAGAAAATCCTTGAGATAGTGAAGAAAAACAAACTGCTAAAGACAGCAAAATGCCAATGGTAATTTAACTTTAAAAGTGCAAAGTATAAGACATAATAATTGTAATGCAGTTCATGCCATCTAAACATTTGTTAGCTTAACTGTTAAACTTATATTGAAAATTAAAAAATAAAGCAGTTCATGTAATGTATGGAATGGATTAAGGGTCTTACAGTACAATACTTCTCCTCAAAATACAAAGAAAATGCATATTTTGTGTTACTACTGCTGTAATTACGATTATTATTTCATTGATTATTAGCATCATTAATCATGTTTCCATATAACTGTTGAATTAATTTAAAGTTAACTTCTGAAATGTTGCAAAAAAAAACAAAACCTAAAGGGTATTTCCACCAACATGGCTGGAATGTTTTTATATGAATAAAGAAGACAAATAATTAAATCTCATTAGTCCACATGTACCCATTACTATTACCAGGTATACTTTTGTGTTTAAAAATATCTACTAAAATGATTCCAAACTGACAAACCAGTTTGGAATCATTTTAATGTACATGTTTCCCCATATACATTTGAATGTATATGTTGAAACAAATGTTTCCATTTCACATTAAGAGCATTAAAGATGCAGGAGCCAAAATCATTGAAGGAAAAAAGGGCTGAATTTAAAGATGCAGTTCAGTCCTCAGTCCAAACCGAGATTAAATATAGATGTAGCTGTGCATCTGATGAAGACTTGACTGCAATCATAATGGCTGTTTTAGCTAAACACCTTATGAATTACTTTCTACAGACTGAAACAACTGAACAGAGTCGAGTCCTACAAGTTTGATCCAAGTCTACTTGAATTGTGATGCTAAAGCAGGGGTCACCAACCCTGGTCCTCAAGGTCTACTGCCCTGCATGTTTTAGATGTTTACCTCTTCCAGTACATCTGATGGTTGTTATCAGGCCTCTGCAGCACTTCATGATCGGCTGATCATTTGAATCAGGTGTGTTGGAAGAGGGATACTAGATTCTAATCTAGAACATGCAGGATAGTAGCTCTAAAAGACCAGGGTTGGTGACCCCTGTGCTAAAGGTAAAAAAATGTATTTTAACCCTGTGGTGTCAAAAAACTATTGTGCACTGAAACTTTAACTTAGCTTTTTCAAAAACTTTTTTATAAAAACGGTCACATCTTCCCTACAAATTCTGACATTTCCATCAACCTCCCATGTAATATTGAACCTGGATCATCCAGACTAACCCTAAATCTAGAGGCAACACGTCTTCAATTTCCACTAGTGGGACTAATAAAGGAATATCTTATTTTTAGTGTCTGTTGTTCCATTTAAAATATTATTAAAAAGCATGAAACTGTATTACATGGAAAACAATGTCCTGTTGAAGCTGACTGATGAACTTGAAAACCACATGACAACGCACAAAGGTCACCGTCTACAAGAAAATTACCTTGAAGATTTGAACCATCCTTAAATGCTGTCTCAAAGACTACATCCCCAAAAATAAAAAGCAAAAAGAACATAGTGTTCTTTCTGCTTTGCAGCAACCACACAATAACAGTGATTTAGTAAAGGGAAAACTCATTTAGTGTAGCCTGCTGGATGTGTAATAGCCCCTGCAACCCTGTGAGAACCTTTCAGGTAGGGAATCAGTCCCATCTGTTGTTTGTAAAGCATCACTTGTCAGTGCAGTGGAAATGATTTTCCGGATTATCAAACAGAAACATTTCCAAACAAAGAGTGTAACAAAAAAGACTGACCGATTTAAATACACAAATAATTGGAACATAACTACTGCTCTAAAAAAAAGAGAGAAATTACTATAGCATATAAGATGATAGCAGTGGCTGAAATATATCTGTTGTATTATATTCAAGGTTGTTGTTTTACACTGTATGGCTGAAGTTGCCTTCAAGGATAAGAAGCTGAATGACTTTTAAAACTGCTCAGTCAAGTCTATTGTTTTAATACATAAGTTCCGTGTGTCTTTGAATAACAACAAACCAAATGAAAGAAAATGGCACAGGTATTAACTATGTGTGAAATTGTTAAACGTTATATATACATCAGTGTGAGTTCAGAGTTTCAGCACGAATCAGCAGTGAAGCCTGTTACTCCTTTAGTGCAGATAGCAATCAAGCCACATAAGCATTACAAACAAACATACAATAGAAGCATGTTGGCAATGCACTGACCCGTTGATCATGCTGAGCAGACCCTCCACCAGGTGGGCAAGGTAGGAGACCTGAGCGCTCTCATCAGGAAAGATGGGCCCGTGCATGGAGGCCAGCTGGGCCAGGCACTGCAGAGAGTCCTGGGCCATGTCCGAGTCCTCCCGGATCTTCCTGTGCACCTACAGGACGATAAATGGACACATTTCAGTAACAGATTGAGTCCATGTGAAAAATAAAAGCGAACCGTGAGATCTCTGCAATGAACCAACAGTTACTTTAGGGACTTAACATAGTTGAAAACAATGGCTGAGAAAAAAAAAAAAAAAAGAGGTGGACTTAAAATGTGGCTGTCACTTTATTTTAACCATAAAGAAAGCACACATCATTTCAGACATTTCTTCTCAAACAACAAGAGAAAAGAAACGTTTCTAAAAATGAGGGACATTGTGAAAAAATGAATGACAAAAAGCAAACATGGAGCTGTATTAAAAGAAGGAATGATAATGTGGTCTGTAATCAAAAGGACACTTTTTGACAGGTACACAATCCTTTTCATTATGGAGCCTTTTCTCTTGATTATTTATCTATTGTTTGGTATACCAAATAATAAAAACAAAAACGAAAAAAACAAAAACAGAATGTCTATTTTAGTTTCCCTTCAGACAATAAAAAATATTTATCAGGCATTTTTGACACAGCAAACAATCTACCATATTGTGTATTCTGAGATATGACAAAGACTGGTATCTGACCCTGACATTTCAAAGTTTGCCATCTATGAAAAAAATACTGCACTTAAATTGTTCATTATTTTTGTTTTTCCCAGTAATAACTTTTCTTTTCTGGTGTCTGGGACAGATTTCAATTTTGTGGTTTTAATTCTTGATAACTGATTTTTGACACCGTTGTTGCAATTTTTTATCTGAAGTTAAATTAAATTAACTTAATTTTACACTGATACTCTAAATTCATTTTCAGTTCAAAATGTGATAATTCTCAGTATATTCTTCATTCAAATGTAGGTGCTGTTTTGATTAAAAGTCCTATTCCTCTGACATTGACTAACAGACATTTATTTTCAACCATCATTTAGTCAATTATGTTTTTCTGGTTAAATTACCACTCACACAGAAAACACATTTCTATTATTGGGAAAATTGCACCCCTTTTCTTTTAAAGACTGTGATGCTTTAATGAGGAAAAACTCAGAGAATGATGAGTAATTTCTCATATAGCTATATCAGCTACTCAACACAGAGGTGTCTCTAGGATATACAATCAACAGTTGTTAAAGAAACCAGGACCCAGTGGTGTTTGAAAGCACCCACCTCCTGCTTGTCGAGTTTCAGGTTTTGGTTCCTGCTTCAAAAACCCATAAACTAAAACCAACAGATACTCTTCACTACATTGTGCTTATTATATTGTTTAATGTTTTTATATTAAGATTTATTTTAGTACTGCAGCTGAGAAAAAAGTTCAATGTGATTTTTTTCATCCTCTTCTCTTTGTGTTGCTTAATTATCACTCAGATTTGATAAAATGGTGACTTGTTTTTAAAACCCAACACATGCTAATCGTATTCCTGCACATGTTATGGCTTTGAAACAGGACAAGGCCACCTACAATACATTCCCCCTATGATCTTACAGTGCTACACCTCACAATCGGGTACACTGCACTAACATAGAGTAATTTGAGTTCATGCCACCATTTTACCAAGAACAGCTGAAAACACATTTTGTAAGATTGATATAACAACGTACAACCTATGGGTATAAAAGGACGACCACCCTTTCATATAATGTGCCATCATTTATTTTTCTATTTCAGAAATCACAAATTTCATATCTACATTGTTTTAGATGATGCTGTGGTTCTTCCACATGGCAAAAAAATGTTAGGTAGGAAATTTATATGAAGGCAACATAAACAAAGAAAGAGTGAAAGCAGAAGGATATGGTTCAGAACGGGACATGGACAAAGACCAACACAGACAAACCAGAGCAGTTACTTCTGCTGCACGGCCGCAGCCTGGACACAAAAAGTCCAACACACACCGTGAAGCGGGTTCAGACGACGAGACGAAACACCGTGAACCAATCTCCACAACAAACTCAAGCACTACTGACTTCAAATTAAACACTTCCACTGTTACTATGTAACGCTGGTTTGATTTTGTCATATTTGACAAATTGTATCCACGTCTAGTCTACATTTATCTTGTTTGCAACTATTTTTGAGATGACTCGAATGTGTTACATTTTACACATCAGCATGTTATACTTTGTTTTACAATTGTGTTTTCACAAAGGTTCAACAAGAAGTGACAAAAATAATTGTAACTGAAATCTAAGAAAAAAAAACAGGTATTTCTATTTGGTCATTTCATCTAATCCAAAACAGGTATCTGAAAATTTAATTCCCGATATCAGAATATGAGACTAATCCAATTGCACATGGTTTTGTTTCCATTCCTTTCACATTATTTCTTTCAGTACAAAATTTTGCCTTAATTCAATTGTAGATTTTTTTTAACCTACCTCACTGTTTTGTTGATTAGAACAAAGTGGCTGCAGAAACACCACACTTCCCTTAGGGTTGTTAAAACAACCTATCCATCTTTAGGGACTTCCATGAACATATCGGAAGTCGTTTTTTCTTTTCAGATTTTTGGTCCGATAACAACAATAACACACAAAAACCACAGGCCAATAAGGAAAAGGTGAACCTGCCCAATCCTTCCACAAATCCACTGTCACCACATCCAAAAACAGATCAGCTGGCACCAAGCAGGATTAATACTCACTGGTGTAACCCACTACCCGGCAAAGCAGACGAGTTAATTGACTTTAAACACTTCGGTCGCACTGACACCGGTCTGAAACTGACAAAAGTCCAAGCCCGCAGTAGACCTCAATCAAACCTTGAGTTCAAAGATCTGTCACATTCAGTCTCATCTCAGTCTGGAGCTGATGTTCAGTCGTGGGATTGTGCCGTTTATCCGTTCTGAGCTGTCACACTCCAACAAGAGCAGGGGCATTGTTGTTTTGGAAGGTGGACCCAGGCGGACATGCAGCCAGATAACAGCACTGCGAGTCATCACAGCCTCTCAGCAACATGTGTTTCCACTGACGGTACTATGCAGACGTCTGGAGCTCATCTGCCTCCCTCCTCTGAGCTGTGCCGCTCTTTTTTCTCAGTCAGTCTGAGCTCTTTCCGTCCTCCTTGGACTGTCATCCCCTTAAATCCACAGTGTGTGCTTCTTCGCCGGCTCCACACTCTATCGCAGAGAGTGGCCCCATCTCAGAGGCAATCAAACTTTTAACCTCCCTCTCCGTTGCTTCTTCGTACTCTCAAATCTTGTCCTTTTCTCACTTCTTTCCCCACAAATTCCTCAGAGGAGGAGGGGAGCCCAGCTGCTCTCAAGCTACGCTGCTGAGAAGAGATCTCAGATGCTAAAGTAGCGTAGCCGTTGTAGTCTTCACTGCTGCTGCTGCCCTCTTCCAGAGCGTGAAGTCATCCTCTGGAAGAGCTCAGTGAGACGAGTGGTGGGGGGAGGAGGGAAGGGGGAAAGGGGCGATGGGAGAAAAGAGAGAGGGAGGGGCTGAAGAGGCAGCGCAAGGCCAAAGGATTGAACAGTGCGAGCTCTGAAAAAGCAGCTGCACTGGCGAATGATCCATGCGATGCCAGATATGTCAGTCGCCTTGAGTCCAACTATAGTTAGAGATACTCAGCGGCTGTGTGTGTCGGTGTGTGTTTGTGTGTCAGTATGTAGGGAGTGGGACAGACGGGAGGAGAGAGAACAAGATAAAACAATATGAAACATTTCAGGAACGCGGATCAGATCACAGCAGATTTTGCACATAGATTAATCAATGGGTTTGATAACATTGAAGCATTAGTTCGTTCTCCTTACGCCTTTGTTTGCTTTGGCAGTGGATACCTTCATCCCCAGAAAACTCTTATTAGCAAAGAAACAATGAAGGCTGTTATTTCCATTTTTAATTCTGGAGCAGATGTTAACTTTCACACACGTTCTTCTACAGCTTGATGATATGGCCTGGAATCATGCCATGAACATCTTCATACAAGTCACTATCAATAGCTACTATAATAAGTCTCACATTATTGCTTTTTTCAACTTGACGCAGTGAATTTAATCTTGAATCCAAGTTTAAGTTGGATTCAAGTTGTTTGTGACTTCATTATTTGTGAAAGGCAAAATGAGATAAAAATGTAAATCAGGAAGCAACGATCTGAAAATGCCATAAATACAAGACAAAAATGTTGTCCAAGTCATATCAGAGATGACAAGAAAAATACTGCACTTGTAGTCTTTATACAACTTTAAATCAAAGGTAGATAAAATGAATGCAATTGAGAGTACTTCAATAAATAATTTGAGTATTTCAAAAAGATGAAAACATTTTCTATCAGTTACCCAACAGATAATATACACAAAATAACCCCCTAAAAGGTATATTCTAATGTGTACAATCACAATATACAATAAAGCTATGATCATTTATTGCTGATTGCATTTCTTTTACAAGTGTTTAATTCTGGAATTTTAGAAATACGAGAAAGCCCTAAAGCATGTGGCTGGATGTTTCTTATAGGTGAAAAGAATAACTCAACATTAGACACATCAATCTTGATCAAACTTGGTGCATATATAGACTGAATGCAAATATGGAAAGCTTAATCTAGTCCTAGAATAATTTTTTTGGGGGAGGGGGTCAGTTATTTGCTCAATAGAACAAATTAAATGAAATCAAAGTGTTCCAGTGGATTGGACCTCCTTCATTCTTCTTTTATTGTGAAATATTCTACAGGAAGGTCATTTGGAAAATTGACTGAATGCCATCACTTCGTCAAAGAGCCAAACACTCTTTATAATTACATTAGTCTGAACTGAACTCTGTGTGGACAGGACAACTATATCGATCTGTATGACACCCAAGTCCATGTGGTGATCCAGTGAATATCTAGTGTTTGGTCTAGTCTTGTCTGTTGGTGCATCTGCATTAAGAATTAATGAAATGCTGTGCTATAAATGGTTTAATCTGTAATAGGGAGATGCCCGTGAAAGGTTTGAATTGCTCTCAGGTGCATCCCTTTTCATTTTTCTCTTTTTCTGCCGTTTGTGCTGCATGTTTTTTTTTATTGCATACCCTTCAGCCAATAACGACAAGATGCAGGTTATGTGGGCAGAAGTGAATAAAATGACAGTGACTCTGGTTACATGAGTGTCCGGTCTTCAGTCTGCAGCTGGAATATATTAATGACAGACCAATATATCGGCCAGCCAATATATCGGGCTGATATTTAAATTTTTTTTTTTCTTGCATTGGTACTGGCTGATATGCTTTTTTCCCCCTGCCACGATTTACTGACAGGCACCCCCATGTTCTTGGAAATATTGCAGTCCACATTGGAGGAAAAAACCGTGTTTCGGTGTAATAATATTTATTAGGTTAACTGTCATAATTTTTATTTCCCAAGTGATAGGAAATATTTGTTTGAGAAAAAAAAATCAGAAGAAATATCAGCAGCCTGTATCAGTCATTAGGTAAGGCTGAAAGAAAAAAAAAATCCATATCAGTCGATCACTGGTACATACGCCTGAGAGACAGCGCACAGGAGCTGAAACGCCACAGAACTATACAAGCCTGCTTGTGCTTTGGCAACATTCACTCAGAACCTTCCTGTATGGTTAGGGGCATATTTGCATTAGAATATAACATTACATTCCTGAGTCACTGCAGAAACAGAAAGATGGTGACAACATCATGGTGGAGGCGACCTATTTCCTCTGTAGATATAAATGGCTCATTCAAAGGTAACAAAAACACAAGACTTCTTATAGCTGCATCACTACACAATAATGAACGCATAATTGTGAATATTATATTCCATTTCTCCAGGACATCCTCCCAAATCCCCTTAAATCTTACACATTGGAAAATTGAACTGGAAAATCTTATATAACATATAACATTTCGCTACAAAAGGCTTTTTTTGTACATTACACAAGCAGCAAAATGTTTAACTGCACTGCACAAGTCTAAAATTATATGATTTAAACTAGACAATATTTTGACATTTATTAAACTAAACAAATAAACACGTAGCACATTAACAGATTGGAGGTGCACAGTGGACTTCCCTTACAATAAAATAAGGTGTGTTTGGGTTACAGATTTTACTATATTTAGATGTATGAATAAGGACAACTTAGAATATGATGAACGTGATGCAAACCAGGTTAAATAATAGATTCAGTATTAGACATTATGATGAATCCATTATTCTGAATGTTATTCATCATTCAAGCTAATTTTTTGTTAATTATTGCAGAACTTCTGTCAGTCTGCATTCTCTAAAATACAGTGGTGCACATCTTTCAAATTATATATATCCTGAAATCCAATCAATATCTTCTTTATCAATATTTAAAAAGGCATCTGAAAAGGACTCTAATTTACTGAAAAATTTAAGACCTGCCTATCATATGACTTGCATTTTGATGATTTGTAATTTAATTGGTATTTTTATTATTGATTTTACTTGAGATTATTATTTCAGTTGTATTTTTATATCTTTTTCTCCCCCTATGTATTGTTTATTCCTA
Source organism: Siphamia tubifer (assembly GCA_020466265.1). Classification (NCBI taxonomy): domain Eukaryota; kingdom Metazoa; phylum Chordata; class Actinopteri; order Kurtiformes; family Apogonidae; genus Siphamia; species Siphamia tubifer. The sequence goes on along the minus strand of CM035803.1, from coordinate 22,011,239 downwards.
GGGAGGTATTCACATATGCCTTTTTTGGCTTCCGTCTGCCCCTGCACAACAATGTACTTGCTTGAAAATTGCCTCTTTTTTTCCTCCTCTGTCTGATGGGGATGTGCAAATAAAGAATATATCTATGGTTACGGCTATAAGCTGCACACGGCCTCTTGTCTGTATCAACACTGTGAAATGTGCACAAATAAACTAGTTAACATTTTGTAAAGCACAGGTATAGATGCATAACTGAAAGAAAATCCCACTGTCCTGCTTTTAAACATTATGAATGAGTAGGGTATGAAGAGGCTTTAGATATGAGCAAATATCATACAAGCTAATAGAAGGGCTGAAGGACTGAAAGGGGGAGGCTGAGTCTGCAAGGTCGAACATGTCCGACACCGATGAAAACCCATACATAGACATAAATGGGCACAATAGCGTCCCATTTTCTGATATCATGACATGTTCAACAACATATTAGGGCTGCATGCACGGCAACATGACAAGGGGAATGTTCACTTCCACAAGCCATTTCAGTTATTTTCGGAGTAATGGCGATAGATGGGAGTATCTGGTGCATGTTGACGCAGACAATGAGGTGAGGGAGAGAGGAGGGAAGAGGGTGAAGCGATATAAGAGAGGGAGGAGGATTGGAGGAGAACGAAAAAGCCACAGAGAATGAGGAATGATATTTATAGAAGGAGACAAAGCCTGGTGTATGTTTCCTCGGGGGGCTCAGAGGCTCATCTTTCTGTTTTTTCAAATCAACACTGTGCTTCCAACTTATTGTCTTTTGCTGGCTCTTTTCCACATCTCTCCCAGATTCAGATTGGGTTACTGTAAGCCCGCAGGCCAGAGCAGAAGAGAATTAGCCTCTGCGGCAGCCTCATCAGGCCATGCTGTGTTTACTGGTAAACATAAAACTCTTTGGTGGCTGTGCTCAGACTTTCATTTCTGTGGGGACTGTCATGATTCAGCAATATTTATGTACATTAAAACTATGGACGTACAACGTGACCCAAAATCGGTGAATGACGTGGATCAAGATAAACACATATTTTCTGGAAGTTCAATTAGTGGCTTCTATAAATAGCCTGCTTTCCATTATATACTCAATTAACAGGCATTACTTGATTCTTTTTGATTTTTGAGTTTATATTCATGCAAAATGTGTTTGAAGTATGTATAAAATAAAGTAGAAAACATTAGCATCTAAAAACAATTTCAGTCTGATAATGATGCTAGTAAGGTGAACAGCAGCTTTTATCTCTCAAAAGGCATCTTAAGAGCTTTGTTGTAAACAAAAAAAAAAAAAGGCAGAAAACCTGTAACAGAATGTGCTCTTTAACAGAATTAAATATTCACTCTTGGCCACAATTATTGTGTTGGTTTCATTCAAGTGCAGTGTGCAAGAACACAAAATATCATTCAAGACATTTTCCAACCATCACATGACTTACTGCAAGTGTCACCATGCAGAGCCAGATTTTTAATTTGGAAACCATTGGTGAAGAATTACCACATGCAGGGGCCTGTTGTGGACTACTGCATTCAACACATTATGTAGTGGAAAAATGTGTGAAAACTGCTCTATATTGATGTCCTCAAGTAATTACAAATATCAGAGGGATAAGTACCATGTTATTAGTAGCACACTAAAATACTCAAAGTGTTACATGTATTTCTGTAATGGCTTTTTTGGCAAGTAAAAACTTTATTTACAAAAACAAAAGTAAAATGTACATATTTCTTGTGTCGGTGGAAGTTTATTTGCACGGAAATAAAAATAAAAGCAAATTTAGACTCATGTGTGACCAGGTAAGGAGTTTCATAACATGTAAAATAAGTGTAAAAAGCAACAGACTAAGTTTGTGCAGTATTTCTGTGGAGTGTGTTTATATGTGCATTTGATGGAATGAAATAAACCAGATGGATCCAAAACCCTGTGTGTGTGTGTGTGTGTGTGTGTGTTTGCATGCGGACACAAAATCTGATGCCGCCCTTTAATCACTCAGAACCGAACTGAAACTAAAAACCCAGAGAAACACAAACAGACAAAAACACATTGCTTTGGCCAAAATTACAGACGCCTTAGTTTGTCTGTGCTTTTTTTTCTCTATATCTCGTGTGTGTGTGTGTGTGTGTGTTGTAAGCTTGGTGAAGTGGACTGTAATCAAAAGACGTTAAATTGACAAAAGTGGAGTGGACTTGTATTGAGGGAGCATCACAATCACAGCGGTCTTCTTCCTCTTCCATCTTCCAAAGGCTAGTTATCCACAAAACCTCTAACACCCTTGAAAATTGCTGACCAATTCACTCTCCTTAAATTGCATTTCCCTGATCCATCTTTTTCTTTGTCTCTGTTGTAAAATTATATACAGTCTTCTATCCCCATCCTCCTCTGCTTGTTTCTTTCTGGACTTGTCCCCCCCCCCCCACCACCACCACCATTTGTCGTCCCTCCCTCCCTTCCAGACATCCGTCTTCTATCACTCCTCTGAATCTCAGAGCCATATCTGTCAGCAGCTGAGTGGAAAAAGAGATGAATGCTTTTCTGCAGGGACCTTGAATGACACTTGGCGGACTGAGCATCTTATCAGCAGCACATGGCTGTTAGACGCTGCATAATTATTACCAAGTGCAATGTACTCATCCCCAACCTCAGGCCTCTGTCGGTCCACAAGAGGTCAATGTTCTGGCTTGTAGGGTACCTCATTGATGGGTTTGAAGACTCATTCACTGGTGCCTTTAACGTATTAATGTCAATTTTGCTCTGCACAATGTTTGTATAAAGAAGTTAATGGGCAAAGCCAGAATTCCTAGTTATGAGTTCAATGGTTAAATATGTACCATATTTGGATATCATAAGGCCAATACTGTAACTGTGACATAACTAGGGCAGAAAAACAATTATTAACTGTAATTATTTGCATGACTCACTGGTTAGAGCATTCCCTTCTATTCTTCATTAACTTTTAGTTTAGTTGCAGTGAAAATGTAATGAAAATGCTGCTAAATATATTACTACTGTAAATCCTGATGAATTGTAAAGATATGTGGGACTGAAAATGCTGCATTCTGTGCCGTCAGACCAAGTGTTGACAGACCATTGCTGAACAAATGTCTGATTCAGTGTGTAAATTTGATCTCCTTGTAAAGAAGATTAGATTTTTTTTTAATGTTGTTACCTCTGTAAAGGAGGGTGTGACTGACAGATTAGAACTGACTTTTCTTATTATGTTAACGGCCAGTTTAATGAAAGATGATCCAACTACAGAGGGAAGATTCCAGGTGTCAACATGTGACGGCTTTGGGGTCCTTTAAGGGAAACTAGAGGCCGATCTGTCTGAATGGAGCACATGAGAGAAGCGACTCATTTCCCTGGATGAACAATTATTGCATGTAAACTGTTGGTTGCGTAACAATGACATAACCTCTATGATGTTCTTTAACATCTTATCTAGTGATTAAAAAATTATGATGCTACATGAAAAATCTAACAATGAAAAAAAATTACCGTATTGCAAGGGAAGTGTCACCTTGAAATGTTGTCATTTTATCTCTATAGCCTGTTATCTATCTTAAACATGCCGCTTTAAGTAGCTTTGCATCTTAATGCCATCCAAACCAAAGTTAAAAAAGTAGTTTGACTCACTGAGCACTAATACATCATGACCACAAAATCTACTCTGCTGAGCCAAAACATTAAATATTGTGGTCAGATGAACATTGGGTGATGTTTGAGAACTGATGCCAAAGTAAAACAAAGGACACAAGCCTAAGAAAATGAGCCTATTTTCATCAATGGTCAAACAGCCAAATGTGGAATCTCACCTTTCAGTTAAAAATCACCTTTATTTAGTGACACCAAATCAGAATAATGGAGGAGAGCACAAGGATCATAAACAGAAGTGGAAGTAACCAAGTAGAAGTACTTCCTTTACTGTACTTAAGTAAATCTTTTAGGTATCTGTACTTTACTGGAGTATTTATTTTTCTGGCAACTTTTTACTTTTACTCCCTACATTTTTGTATAAATATCTGACTCATTACTTTTTCAAACTAAATAAAATTGAAGGTATGAAAACTAAGTCGTAAATCAGTGCGTCAGAAATTGTGACTTACTATATTATAATTGTGACTTTTTTCCATCCTAATTTTGACTTTTTTATTCTCATAATTGTGACTTATAATTATGCTTCTTAAAATTTCCTATTTATGACTCTTGAACTTTTCCTAAATATTCTGTCCATACCCACTAAACTCAGCACCATGATCCAATAAAACAGATCTACACAGCAATTCACTTTTAAAGGATTTATTTTTTTTTATATTTTTAAAGTTTTTCTAGCATTTCCTGCTTAAATAGGTATTATTTCAAAGCAAAAAAAAAAATGCAGTTTTGCTTTTTACTTTATTAAAATTGAGAAGTTGTACTTTTTAACTTTTACTTAAGTAGTTGAATCAGTACTCCTACTTCAACCAGAGTATGTTTTCACATCAGTAGCTGTACTTCTACTTAATTACAGAATGTGAGTACTTTGACCTCCTCTGGTCATGAATATGTAGTTTATCTATTACGGTTTTGGAATGACAAGAAAAGTGAACCGTTTGCCCGGGTGGAGACTTTCTAGTTAGTCATCACAACATAACCATGTAATCCAGCTTCTACTATTTTAAAATTATAAATATGGCAGTGTAGGGTGCAACCCCTAGATACCACACAACAATGTGTCCCAACAATGGGTCATAAAAGCTGCTCATAATGACATGGCTCCAGTTAGGGAGCGCTGGAGCCAGTTAATGGGAGACTGACAGACACCCACCACAGAGTCTCCCCAGAGCCCCTCAGCACATTGACTGATTTGTGTGTGTGTGTGCGAGATGGGTGCACGGTTGTTAACAGAGGCCCCTAATCCTGGGGCCGGGCTCTAATCCTACCACTGGCCCACTGTGGACTGTGACCCTGATGGCACGTGTCTCTGAGCACCCCCCCCCCCCCCCCCCCCCCCAATATACACGCATTCATAGTCATATCCACTTTTGTGCGGACACTCAGCGTTCTTCTCAGGCCGTCTAAGGAAAAATAAAACCAAACAAAAAAAGACAGCCTCATATGTAACACAACAACGCACATACACATACACAGACACACAGCTCAGCCCGTTACCCCTCACAGCTGAGAAGACGCAGCAGCTGAGACAGCAAAGAACCACATTAAAGCGAACAAAATACACCCCTCCCACGGAGAGACACGCAGAGTGAACACACAAACATCAACTACACAGGCTCAATTTGACACAATCATGAGACCAGACATGTGCCAACACACAAAAATGCACATAAGAGATCCATGAGGACGCCGTCGCGCATGCACACAGACAGCTGACAGTGCCACAGCAGCCTTACAATAACAAACAGTTGAGCTACTAGAAATACCAGAGCGAGAGATGAGTTAAGAGGCCTGAAAACTGAAACCAACACAAAACACGTCCTGCAGATTCCAGCAGCTGAAAAGAGGGACGCATTTTCAAATGTCAAACTGCCGCAATTGGCCGATCAAAACCTTGATTAGGTCGATTCAGTCTTGATTACAACCGCTGTGAGAAAGCCAGTTCGTCTAATTTGTGTTTATTTTAATCCTGAGAGAAAACCACAAAGCCTTATTTATTATAATCAATACTCCATGATTAGGAGAAATTATGTTATAAATAAGTATGGAACAGCACTGATAATGGAAGTTCATTAGTGTATTTCTTTGCCAGTGATGGTTATAAAATAAACGAACGCTGTAGTTTTGAGAAAACAAACAGTGGAGGTGGTGTATCAAAATGAACCACTAAACCAAAAAAATACCGTGCTCAATATTATGAAATGGAAATAACAAATGTGAGCTCTCCTTTTCAAATGTCCATTTTCCTTCAGCTCTTTACTCTTGAAATAACTTTTGATGGGTCAGTTTTCAGTGCAATAGGATATACAAAAATAAATAAATAAATAAAAAAAAGACCAAATCAGAGTGGGTTTTGGTACTGAAGACAGTTCAAGTGACACACTTTATTAGATCTATATTTCACTGGTGTGCTTTGTATTTAATTATCTATATGAAATGCAGGACTACTTTGTTTGTACTAATATTTAATACCAACACTGATTGTTAATTGAAAAACTGCACATAAAAGAACTAATTATTATAAGGTAAGATTAAGCACAGGAGCCTGGTTGCCTGTGATCGAGTAAAATCTACGTAAAATAAACATGTACAGCATCAAACCTAACTAGAAGAACAGATGTTATGGTTACAGTTTAATATTTCTAGCAAGTTTGGTTGTTGTCGTTTTTGAATGTTGTTATTTTATGATCGGTAATGGTCCGCAATAATATCATAACATATATTTTTTCTTCAGAGGAGAACAGAAACACCATCAGAGTATGTGTGTGTGTGTGTGTGTGTGTGTGTGTGTGTGTGTGTGTGTGTGTGTGTGTGTGTGTGTGTATGTGTGGGTCTTCCAGAAACTAAGGGAACTGAGAGCCTATGGAAAATCCTGAAATTTGAGTAAATATATTTAATTAGTCAACTCCTTAATTCAATTTCCTCTAGTCAGGATGTCAGTTTGGACTCAAGGAAACAGTGATCAACAGTTTTTCCTCAATCGGATATTCTGATATATTATTGATTAGTCAATTGACTAATTAAGTACACAAGCATGCATCTAATCTGGATATGAAATTACTAATGTCATGTAAGATTATAGTCTTAAGGTCCGGTCTTAGAACAGAGGAGCATGTGGTGATGTTCTGCAGTCTTGTTTAGTACGGCAGTAATTCAGATGACAGACAGGGGCCAGGGTATTTGAGCAGTGTGAGGCAATAAACACGAGCCTCCGCCACAGGCTACAGTTGCAGCGTGGTGGAGGTGGAGCAGGTAGGTCCGACACTTAGCAGTAGCTCAGTATCAGGTGATGGCCAGTGTGAGGGTTTGGACGGATGCTGAATGGAAGAGGAGATGACCAGTTTGTTCCACACTGCTATTCCATACAGTTTGCTAAGCCAGCGTGGGCTGCCTCTTTAAACACACAAGTCACTGTACAAAAATACACATTTACTTCACCGGGCGGTCCTCTGCACAGTAACACAATAACACGACCCCACTGTAAAGCAGCCATAAATCTACTTAATGGTGCATCCCGGAGAACCACAAAACTACTAAGAACCCTTATGCGCCAAAACGTTGAGGTTAAAACAGATTTCTTTGCCCAACATGAAAAGGCAAACTGTCTCCTTGTTCAGAATAAATAAACCATAACCTAGAGGTCAGGGGGAAAAAACAAGAGAAAGGGGAAACCAGGACACAGGAAAGCTCAATTGGAAAAGTATGAAAGAGAAAAACCTTCACCTCACACTTAAAACCTGCAGAGCAACCAACCAAGAACAGAAAACAAAATGTAACACAGAGTAATTAAATTAAGATTACTTTTTACTCCACTACATATGTCTGACAACGCTATTAATACTACTACCTTATCCATGAAAACCAGGTCCCTCCAAATATGTTGATAATATTTGGAAATATTCGATTATAGGTGTAGTTTAAATAAAAATAAAAAATATATACAAAAAAATAAAATCTGACAGATTAATTTCCCAGGACAGAAGCACTATTATACGATAATTATAGAGAATGTTGTTAGAATTAATTTAGAATACATGCAGAAAATCATAAAAATTGCTCCAACTATGATATATTGCAGTTAGTTTGATGTCCATTTGTCAATTATGTAGGTATTTATTAGATAAATGGTAAATTTAACACGCATTCTCTTCCCAATTAAGTCAAAGATAGCTCATTTCTCAGAAAGCTCCGTTTTTTTTCTGGAAAAGGGAGTGAAGGTGATGTTCATATTAATAATCATCATGTTGGTTTCTCAAAACTGAAAATCCAAAGTCCCAATCTCGAAAACATATCACACTAAAACATTTGAAGGGACTATGTTACTGCAACTATCCTGCAGTAACGTAGTCTCTTCAAATGTTTTAGTATTATGTTTTTGAGGGGTGAAAAGATGCATAGAATCTTTAATTGAATTTACTCAATTGTAATTTAATAAATTAACGCTAATTGGACAAATGAGTATATTGGGTCTTCCAACACAGATCAAAGCATGAGAACATTTTACTTAAAAGGTAGATGAATTACCGGTAGTGGGATATTTTGAAAGTGTCTTTGATTCAAGACATTTCTACCTGTGTCTCTAACGCTATTTAAAATACGGACGCTAAACCAACTTCACATAACAATCTAATTGCGAAAAGCGAAATACGTTTCATACACAGGAAAATCCGCAAACCTCTCAAACATGGACGTTAATACACAGAGGAAATGGTGTGATACAGAGAAGTGATGAATGGATGCAGCACTCACGGTGAAGAAGAGGTCCATGACTCGGGTGTCCAGCAGAGCTTCCCTCCAGGACTCCGTAGGCTTGAGCGTGACGTTCTGCGTGGCCTCGAACATGGCGATGTAGTGGCGCCCCAGTGACCCGCTGCCAGTTAAGGCCAACAACAGCATGAACAGGAGGAGGAGGAAGAGTAAGAGGAGGAGGAGCAGCACAGATGAAAACACCAGTTCTGGTCACTAAGCTCCTTCTTACTGAACACTTTGGTTTCACTTGTTGAACCAATTCACCCTCTCATTAACTCTGTCAATCTTGACGCACAAAAGGATTTATTTCTCACCCTCTGGTTTTTTTGTCCACTCTGTCTTCTCCTTCTCTCTCTTCAGCTCTTAATCTGCCACAGTTCTCAGCCACAAAGCCACACTTTTCTTGGTTCTCACAGTCTCCTCCTGATTTATTTTCACATACCCTACCCGGACTGATCCCCCCTCCCTCCCTCTGTTTTCACCCAGTCTCGCCTCAAAGCCTTCTTTCCCCTTCTTGTCCCCTTGTTCACCTCTCCTCCTAACAGCACTCCCTCCTTCTGCACTCAGATGTCTCTAAGGCACTCTCCCTGCAGCCGGTGAGCCTCTGTACTGCTCTGCCTCTTTGTCCACTCCTCTACAAGACGGCCTCGAGACTCCTTACTGCCCTCAAACACTCCCTCTTCCTCCTCAGCCAATCACGGCTCACTTTGTCTCTTCTCCCAACTTCTTTCTAAGACTCTCTTCTCACTGTAACACACACACAGTCCTCAAACTACTTACCCACGTCTTATATTGCTGTTGTAAATTACCCTTTTAAAACTCACCATCAAGAAAGTCACTTTCTTCATCCATACAAAACACCAACTTTTCTTATTAAAGACCTCTACACCCACATTTATTTATTTTATTTTTTTTACAAACCCACAACACACACTTTCTCCCCGGGCAGCCACAACACTTCCTGTCCTTATGCAAAGCTCAACACACCCACAACATACTCTCTCCTCAGAGAAAACAATCTCTTCTCCCGCTGAGGCTTTTCTCACTCCATGATCTAAACTCACACGATGTTGAACAAATCCACAGCGCTTTCTTCACACCACAATAAAATACAAACATCCTTATCTTCCTAATGACAAATACACAATCTCTCCAGAGGCCTAGCGTCTCTTCATTTATTCTTTGCCTCTCTTTGATGAGCAAAATGCAGTTTTATTTACTGTATAAATTGCGATGGGCAAATAGAAACCACAGAAACATTCTTAACAAATAAGTCTGTGTGACTTAAAAACTAGAAATGGAGTGATTATTCTGAAGATGTTTAACAAGCTGTTGGTATCAGCAGGTCTTGGACAGAAGAATGTTTAAGATCTGCTGATGCCAATGTTTTCACTTGAATGACTGATTTTGGAGGAAAATTATAACTCTTGTTATAGTTTATTGTCATGTTCCTGTTTTATGAATCGTTGACTTTGCACCTGGTGTTAACTTGAAACTGGTGCCTAAGAGTTCATTTCAAATGGTTTTGATTTAGTTTTTTTAACAGAAATGGAACAGGTTGTGGTCATAGAGGCTAATAAAAAAAAAACCTACAATGGGGCATATCATTGATATGTACTGGCCTTGAAAAAAACAAAAAGGGTCAACCACTATTAAAAGAAACATAATCAACAACTAGGACCCATATATTAAGGTTGTAAATACATTTTCTACAATCCAAGAGTGTCACATTAAGGTACAATGTGAAAGGCTAAAAGTTAAGGGACGCTTTTAAATCAGCTGCTTTTATTGTCGTTGGTATCAGTGGTCATGTTTTTTCATCTTGAACAGGCATAATTTAACAGATATCTTTTAGTGTTCACGTGTGATTAAATGTCAAATATTTCAAATGCATTACCAAGTATTTTTCTGCCCGTTTCTTCTTAACCATAAAAACACACAGTCACGCACAAACTATATCACTGTACTATGGCTCGGTGACAGCAGAAGAAGGAAACTTCCAGAGGAATGTTCAATCAAAGCCAAACAGCGGCAGAGGCCGACGGGGTCACACATTCCTCCGACACCAGCCCACAGTCACTCCCCATGCACACACCCCACCACAACACACCACACCACACTTTTCGGCACAAAAGTTGGCACCTGTCTAAGGGTCTGTAGGGTTGTGTGTGTGTGTGTGTGTGTGTCCATCCAACGCTTGGCTTTCAGGCTTGTTAAAAATAGTCGTGGCAGGGCACAAGACCTCTAACTGAACCTTCCTGAAGAGAGGGAATAAAAAGGAGAGATTGGAAAAGTAAATGTGCTGCATTCCAGTTTATTTTTGTATGCCTGGGTGTAACTATTTATTTCTGATCAGGCCATTTTAAATTATCCTAACTTTATTTGTGATTTGATGAAACCGTAGCTCAAACTGTCACCTAAAAAAGTAACGTGAAGACGGGGAACGTGTAACAGAGGACACTAGAATGGTCCATATCTGGTCACTGACACTCCTGCAGATGGAAAGTGTCTCCTCAGGGAAGGACCGCCTCAGTGGCAGAGGCTGCACAAACCCCTGTTAAGATCATATGACGAGGGAAAACTCACAAGAGACCTCAGGAATGATAACTACACAACTATTACACAAAGTCCGACAGAGACGTAAAAAGTCGCCTGACAGCGTCTGTACCAAAATATAAGCACATCCAATCAGATGATCCGAAGCTGAAGCCCTCCAAGGTTCATTAAAATATGCTTTAAAGCAATTTAAAACATAAAAACACATTACCCAACTGTATTTAAGGCTGTTTTAACTAAGTCACAGTTATTACGAATTACAAGATACCTGCTCAGAAGAAACAAAAAGCAGGAGTGATGAGGCTTGAACTGCTCTGGTATATTAATGAGATCTGACAGACTCTGATTAAAGCTTTCTTTAAAGCTGCTACTGGGGGAATATTCATTAAGAAAGCTTTCAAACAAAGCGCCCCACGAACTACATTTTTCCAGGGTTGTTTGAAGCTGAATAAATACTGAGATGGCTTCAGGCACATTTACAAAATCTTGTTTTAAAATTCATGCACTACTTTTAGTCATATAAATCAAGCTAAAAGATTTATAGATGTTACTTTTGCTGTGATAAAAAAAAAAATGCACCATACAAATTCAAACATCATTTGGAACCAACTCAATCAAAAGGTACAGATCAGATGGAATGTTCCAGTTGAGAGAAGTGGTGTAAATCTGTGATCATCTGTTCAATAGGAACATATTAGCTCCTAATCACCAAGTTAACACTTAATCTGATCAATCCTTTCTGGTTGCAATGTATTTTTTTTCTAGTTTTCATTCCAGTTTAGGGTAATATTAGGTGATATGAGTTTCCAGAAGGAACTGTTAGATGTGGCTGATGCATGTTCTTTGTTGAAGATTTTAAAAAAATTTAAGGATTGTTGTACATCTTAATTGTCAAAAGGTTGTTTGTGGGAAAAGATTAATAAAAGATGAATCAAGAGAACATCCACTTATTTTTGCTTCAACTACTGACCAAAAAAAAAGGGTGACTTTTCATCCTCAGAAAACAGGGATTTTTTACCACTTCCAGAAGCCAAACAAATATTACTGAGACACTTAAAATGAAAAATAAAAACATAAGCATGGTGGCCATATACTATAATAGTACATGGAATTCTTAAGCAACCTTTAGCCCGAGCTTTGCTGCTTTTTGCAAGGTCGTAATTCGTCTTGTTCCCATGTAGCTTCTACTATGTTAATGTTTATTGGAAATGTTTTCTTTTTTTAATATTGTTTTTGTAAAACGGTGTATTTCTGTTGTATCTATAAAACAACAAAGACAAAGAAATGCATCTGTGTTGCCGTGCATTTCAGAAAAAGACGAGAAAAACTTTTCAAAATTCTAAAAACATTAAAAAAAAATTGAAAAATTGAGAGAAAGGCACAAGAAAAGAATAGGTTTGTGAAATTTCAAAAGAATTGAGTGAATCGTGTTGATTTGACAATTTTTCCAACTTGAAATTCTGTAAAATGAAAAACAAAAAAAAACAAAAATGTTTTAATTCAGCTGTCAAACTGCACATCTCTTCATGGTAAAGAAGATGGACCCACTGTGAAAAGATAGTAACATCAAGAAAGTCGACCCAAGAGTTGAAAACATACAGACTCCAAACCACTATTTGATATATTTACCCAGTTCTATGCCCATGTAACCATTCCTACTGCAGAGATCTGAGATTATTGTGCATCCTGATTATTCAAACTGTTATTCATATCATTTAGTTTGTTTGTAAACTTGTATATATAAAAAACACACTACTGTTTTACTCAAATCACAAAATAATCACATATATGAAAGTACCTACATGACCAAAAAGGGCAGTTAAACCTCTGTCGAACTTTAACAACTGTCAGAAAATCTACTTGCAGGGCTATTTACAACCTCAACCATACCATTGTACCACACAAACAAAAAAGAAAGAAAAAAAAGTCAAAAAGTGGATTGTGTTTTTATGTGTGTGTTGTACATGCCTCCTGGATGAGTAATGGACACAGAGTGACTAGGACATGTGGCTGTGGTTGGTAGGTTTTTAAAAAGGCATCACCTGCTACCATCACAACCCTTCCAGCGGGCTCAAGAATAACTAACGTGACACGTCAATTTTCCACTGGAAAGACAAGACGGGCTGATAACAGACGGACAGACAAACAGGCAAGAGGCAAACAAAAAAGACCACAGCAAGTGCAGTTAAACTCAAACATACCCTTAGTTCGCACATGAGCTTGCCACATTTACAAGCATAAAGACTTGTAAACAAACGCTGTAACGCCTTAATTAACACCGGCAAATGGAGCTGCTCCGCCAGTTAATGTCAGACAAGCAGTCAGCGTTTAAACCCAAAGTCCCTTCATAGGCTCCATTTGTTACCATTAGACAAACAGCCATCTGCATGGCCAACCGCTTCAGTGACACATATTCGTTCAATATTTATGGTTTTGCATGTGAACCTCAGCCCAGGTAGTGTGTGTCACTGTACAGCTCTCCACTTCAAAGTGTTGAGGGAACATAGTTGCAATAAAAACCCACCATTCCTTTCTTCATGGGTTGTAATTCAGTATGCGCTGCTATGCATAACTAACCACAGAGCGGCTAAAAAGCAAATGTGGACTGAGACTACCCTGAATGTAAGAGCTATCTGCACCACATGATCAACCGAAGACACCCATGCTAAAATCTTCATCTTGTAATTTGTTTATTTGGTTACCACATGCAACAAGTGCACTCGCTGTAAATCAACTTTCGCAAAAAAATAAAAAAAATTTAAAATGATGATCGATGTCCATGGACTTGATTTATGTCGAGCCTTTATGTACTAATTTTACTCTACTACAGTGATGAGGTATTTGTTCACAGCATTGGAAATAAGTTCAAATGACTTGTGTCACCTGAAAGATTTCATGTATACATTTTTCCACTTGAGTAAAAGTTTATTTTTGCTTCATTAGAAATTTACTTACAATTGAAACTGCCTGTTAAAATTTCCATGAACTATGCTCCAGGAAATGTCATGAGCTCTGATGCCAAGACAGCAGTTAAGTTTCTCATTTCATGTCAGGAGGTGGAGATGAAATAGACGTGACATATGTGAAGTAAAACATTTAAAGGATACCCAAGACCTACTGTAGATGCAGATCCAAAATAATCTGAATCCCAATTACAAGGCTGACTTTCAACATGAAGACAATCCTTGGACACATTTAAGGAGGCTCTTAAACGTCCTTGTATCTCACTGTCATGTTCCATCAAGAATCAATATGTTGAATTTGTGAGGTTGTCAGGTTCTGCTACTACGTCCTGTGGTCTGGATGGAAGGCAAAACATCTTGCAATCGAAATGAGTGGTAAATTCACTGGAGGAGAACTCAAATTAAATTAAAGTCCATATATGACTTCCTATCAGTGCCCAATAGTAACTATATTGATCTCTAACAATTTCCATGTTATAAACTAGCAAAATATGGCCCAGTGTGAGTAAAGACAAATTTGTAATATTCCACAAATTAGTCAAAAATAAAAGAAAAAGAAAAACAACTAAATTTCTCAAAACTGTGACCAAAACTTTGAAGACATATTTTGACATAAAAAAAAGTTGAAATGAGCCTGAGTAGCAGTTTTGTCAGACAAGCCTTTACAACAGCTTTTTTTTTAAACTGTGAAGAGTGTCTGACAAAAGGGTAATAGAAAATAACATTTGTGTAACAGCCACTTGAGTTAGAGCTTATGGGTAGAAAATCATTAATGTTTACAGTGTCCACAAATGTTCTTTAACCAAAGACATTATCATTCTGGTTTAGTTCGTATGACATTAATTTGATATCAACCCTTTTGCTGTGTAGATTATTCGAAGCAGTATTAATACAGGTGCAAAATACAAATAAAAGTATATATTTTTAAAACATTTACTTAAGGAAGAATCATTTTAGCCAAGTAGAATTATCCAGCCCACGTCTGCCTATACTTTACTTACTTTCATTTTTCTATTTCCTCACTCGATACTTAACATTCTGTCTTAGGCCACAATCAGCTTGTTGTTTCAGCAACGTTTTAAGACAAATGCATTTCTCAATCCATTTCAAGATGCAATTAATGTACAGAAAAAAATGGAGCAATTTATCATATACTTAGTTGGACCACTGTTTGCACATATTTTCTGTGTTTTCATGTTGTGAGTGCACAATGACACTGACAAATGTGTGATGATTGTAACCCTGCAAATTCAGCAAAGCAAAGTGTGACAAATGTGAACTTACTCATCTGTTTGTTAATGGACAAAGCTTTAAAAAGCTTACTAATTATTTACAGTTTAACTTTGCTAAGTGCTTAGATTTTCTTCTAACCCCAATTATACACAATGTGAAATTAACTTTGACACACTATACAGCTCTACCTATTGTGAAGAAATGCATCAGACCAGTCAATTATGTTTCCTTTGTTGGCTTTAAATAACCAGCAAAGCATCCATCTGTAATCTCAACATTTTGCAAACCCAAATGAACCTGATGCCAGAAGGTTGTGGATTAACAAGCTTCTCCTGTATCCTCTATTCATTATGCCTGATCCTTACGGACCACGGTCCTGCTGCTGAAGAGCGGCTGAGCGTCTGCCAGTGGTCGTGAGAAGAGCGTAGCGCTATGCTAAGTCGCGTGGTAGGGTTTAAGCGATATATCCTGCCTTAAGTCTCCGCTGCAGCCTCGCCATGTGGAATAACAGTCCAGGAATACCTCCTCGCAGCCCCCCGCCTTTCCCCTTTCCTTCTACTGTTTAGAGCCATCTGCTTAGACAACAGTTGTCATCAATTCTTCTTTTATTAAATTAAACTAATAAAGTATCAATTATGCTGATGCATTCAATGCCAGCTTGTGGATGAATGTGACAAACAATGTCTCAGGTTTCAATGTGCTCATTATTACTAACAACAAACATGTTCATCAAGACTGTGAGCTTCAGATGGTATTGTAACTACAATCCATCCAAGTGTAAAAAGCTATAAATGACAACACCATGAACGCATACAGCAATAAATTTGGAAAATGGAGACATAGTTTTAAAAAAAAAATGTATACACAAACCATCTGTCTGTCTGCATACTATGCATCACTTTACGTTCTCCTCGTGTCCCTTCTGCCCGTGTTTAGACAGGAGTTGAATATTCTCCCTCCAGGTCAGGGCCAAATGTTTGCTCCAAGACAAACATCCAGCATCAGCTTACACACTCCTAATCCTAACCTTAACCTGAGGGCCACAACGCCTATAAATTGATCCCTGAACAGCTAATAAGAATACGAAGACAGACTGAGGCAAGTGTTGGCCTGACCGTCGTCTCTTCAGCACAGGAGTAATTGTTGCTCCCAGACGTTAATGCGGTTTTTATTGCCCCTCACTAAAAATAAAGAAACACAAACCACAGCAAAGTAACAATAAGGTTTTAGCTAAATGGATATTGTTCACCTTAATTAAAACAAAAATCGGTCAACATGACATTTGTTTTTACAAATATCCATGGACATTATGACAAAAAAACAACTCGTCCAAGCCCTAAACTGCCCAGTTTCAAAACAAAGAAAAGGGACAGAAGAATAATCCAATTATAGAGGTATGTAGCCTTTTATAATGTTAATTTTTTATGTTACTAGCAACAGTTAGCTAAATATGCTACTGTAAATAGTTAAACTATGACATATCTGCTAAGACAAAGTTTACTGCTGATGAACTGGTTTATACATGTGTATATCGGTTTACTGCTGGTTAGTTTGTGTTTATAGCTGGTTTAGAATAGAATAAGACTTAATTTACTTCACCAAGGGAGAAATTCTACAATTACAGCAGCTAATGTAAAGTGCAGGTACGAGTGCAGAAAACATATTCACATCCTTATAATATGAATATGGAAAATATAATTTGAATTTTAAACATACTATGCATATTTGCCTTTTTACAGGAGTTTACACTATTTACAATATTTGGATGTATAATTTACTGCTGCTGAACTGGCTTCGATGCGTTTCTATCTAGTCTGGTTAGCTGGTTTATAGGTTTCTATATGTTAATATCTGGTTTCTATATGTTTGTCTGGTTTTCTGCTGGTTGGCCGATTTGGCCAAAATGGCTAGAACTGGACTGCTATATGTATATGTCTATGTAATTTCATGGTGATATCTCAATCATTGAGTTATAGCATGATATGTCTCTGCAGACACACACAAAGACAGGCAGACACACACAGTGATTACAATTATGTCTCCCAACCAATGTTGGGCGAGATTAATAAAAGTGCATTGACTATTCCTGTCTATTGGAATGAATGTCTCAGTTTAATCAGTGCCATCTTTATATGGGGGTAACACTGCCTGCATGAACATCAGTTGGCAATATTTTTCTTGACAGTGTGAGAAACGTAGGGACACTGTACCAAGATGGCAGTTGTGGTACCCGAGGCTGACCATGCTAAAATACTGATATACTGTATAGTGTTTTATATCTATGTCATAAGGATAGGATTTCTCAAACGGGTTATCTTAAAATGCAATAGAATACAGGAAATTGCATCTAAGAAGTCAATTTTTTTTTCTGGGGAAAGGCCCTCCAAACCCCCTCTGGCTAAGCCCCGGATCTTCACAATGTCTGGCTCTGCCTCTGCATGAAACCTCCATGTTCTGATGACTTTAAAATGGAGCAGATGTGATAAAACAACATTTAAAAAAATACTACTACCATAGAGTATTATGTGGGGACAAATCTACTGTACGACTAAAAAGAATGGATATTGGATGATTATTATTATATAATTGGTATAAAATCAATTACTCGTGTACCGCTTCAAAAAGACTACAGTGATCTGTCTGTCAGCTTAAACAGCCATTTACAGCACCTGACCGCTATCACAGCCGTGAGCCCTGACCACGACCCTGTCCGAAGTCAAACCCTGTGTGGAGTGACACGGTGTCGTACCGACGCCCAGGGAGCGTGCCTTCACCACATGACACCAGAGCCCAAGGGCTGCGGTTCAGACAGTGGTGAGGACAGATGACATGCATGCCGCTCTGTTCATCTGAGGGAGAGTGGAGTTTTAAAAAAGGGTCTTTGAGCAGGTTGAGAAGTGTGTGTATTTGTGTGTGAAAGGCGGCGGCTGTCAGCTACGCAATTAAGGAGAGGCCCCCTGATACCCACACTGGCATACACTCGCATCGCATGGCACAGGAACAGGCCTGTTGTGACACTTGCAGACAGGCGGCTACACTCATTCAGGCCTCTCAGCGGTCTTCATCAATCTGCTCTGCTTTTCAACAAGCGACACGCACTTGGAGGCTTCACATAAGCACACAATTTCAAGGAAAACCCCACTTGATTTGACAATTCATATGCTACTTCTATAGCCTGACAGAGCATCAGTAAACTGGTGAACTACAGACATATGACTATTTTATGACATTTATCATGAGAAGAAGTCGAGTTACTTTAAAATGGTACCCTCTATGTATGGTATGTATAGATTAAAAAAAAATAAATTACTTCACTAAATAAAGAAAGCATTGCACAGGGTGTTCCAATTACATTTTTTTTTTTTTTACATTATTTCATCACCAAATAATTTGTGTGCTCTTTTTGTTCAAAAAAACGGTAATAATTTTTATTGTTCTGCTTTCAAGAATAGACATGCCATTTGGCGCCGCAAGAATGCAGTTACTGTAGGAATCCAACCTGTGGTCAGTTCTCATAGATTCGCACATTGGCTGGGTCGCCAGGAAAATGCTTCCACACACACTTATTTATGTCTGGGAACAGTGGGGAAACACTGAATTTGACCTGTGAGTGGTGTAACCCTTTAATATAATTTTTTGGATTTATTATTTAAATGGTGTTAATGTTATTATTTATCATTTATGACAGTGTCTTTTAATTGCCTAGATGGTTTTATTACAAATCTGTAGTTGACAGGAATGAATTTGGGCTAAATGCTGAAAAGGTGCAAGAAAATAAACCATGACCTTAAATATACTTGAATTAATTCAGTGATTATATTTAGATGTACATTTAAATATCCATCACTTTTCAGTCTTAAGAGAAAAAAGGCAATTTATCACAGAAACTGGAGCAATTATGTTTTTTCTGGACTGATTGACAAGAGAAAGTGTCAAATGAAGAGGCTGTCAGTTGAAATATTGAAAATTGTCATATTTGTGAATCTCAAATAACATAATACGGTACACTAGAATATCTGAGTGTAGAGATTAATTAGTGTCACACTTCTTCAGCATCCTACTTTAACCCTACCCTCAATAGGTGCTACATACAACCATTTGCACATCCAAGCAAATTTATGTGTTGTCTAAAAATTGATATAGAAATGCACGCATGTGCACACACACACACACACACACACACACAGACTTAAAAGTACATCTTTGAGATCACACACATATCAAACTAAACGTGCCAGGCATACCAAGGGGAGCCTCAACAAGCCAAGGCAGGGGTGGTGGGCTGCTGGAATGATTCTGGGATGGACACACAGACACCTCTTTGAAAGTGATACATGGCCCTGGCTGGCAGCAAGCGCCACTCCAGATCCCCTCAGACAGGCATAGAGGATGCCAGCCTGGTTGGGATTTAGGCTGTAATGAGCCGTGCACACACATCATACGCACATACATGATGCTTAAGTTCGATCAACAATGTGGCCAACTGCAGAGATGAAATGGACGTGTGCACAAGCGACGAACTACAAAGTTAAACTGATGGACAGATATGCATTCCTGACATCACATAGATGGACACACGCGCACACATATTTTAGTAGCGACGAGGGACTATACATACTAATCTATATAATCTACACATTAAAGTCATGTTTTTTTTATCATGTCATGAAATTCATAACACAGAAACACAATACAACATCACTGAGGTTTTTTTTTTTTTTTTTTTTTTAACTCTTAACCCAACTCTTTCTTAAAGTGTGTTCTACACAATCTACAAGATTTCCCAATCAGTGTGTTGTGAGAAATCATCAGGTGGGTCATGGAAAATGATCCAATTTTACCTTATTGGTACTATGAGTGAGCATTGTAATTTTAGATACATATGACGGCACACACCACTGATCCAGCTGTTGAAGATCTGCTGGTCTTTCTTCAATGCTTGCAAGAACATTAGACCTCAGCTTAAGTTCAACCCCGATGACCCAAATCATACTGTAAACAGATTCTTACTGTAAATAGAAGGGGGGGGATTTTGGCAACTTCAGTCTGAATACAGCCAACTGGCAAACAAACTCTGAAGCAATTGCTAATATTGACATATTTTTATAAGCTTTAGAGATTTTTAGATGCTGTAAAGGAAGTGTAAAACAGCCCATTTTTTTCTTCTGTGTACTTAAGACTTGTAATGCTATAATGCAAAGTGATACAGACTAATTAATATACTGTTTGGTGTTTACACTAAACTGCTTGTGGGTTATTAAAAACAAATTTCAATTAGAACAGGTCATAAAACTAATTTTTTTTTTTTTTTTTAAAGGATATGATTCGGTGGCAAGAAGTTCCAGCTCAGGACCTGGTTGGCAAGAGCCAGGTAGCGCTGGAAGACAGATGACATCTGGGCATTGAGGTTCTCACGGCGGCTGAACTCCTGCAGCACCTCCATGGTCAACATGAAGATTTGGCGTAAACCCTCCTCCTAGATGTATGAAGAGGGAAATTATGAACCAAGAGAGTTAAAAAAAGAAAGAAAAAAAAAAGAAGAAATATTTTTTATCCTTTAATAGTGTTTTTTTTTTTTTTTTCTGAACCAAAGCTGAGGACATAGTGCAGGAAACGAGGCGGGGGACAAACCTGGAACAGACGCTTGCAGCTGCCGTGGAACTCCATGCTGAGGCCGATGCTACTGGTTTTACTGGAGCTGGAGAACTCACTGAGCAGAGCAGTGAGGATGGAGCAAGCCAGTGTTTGCTGCATAGAAGATTGTATGACCATATGTTAATACTTTCCACAAGAGCAAACTTCAGTTGAATTAAAAAGTTAGCATTGGGGTTTGAGAACAAGGTGCTCCTACTGCGCATTAATGTGCACCTGAAAAGATGATTATCAGCCAAAGTGCAGTGGGAGTTAATTCCACCACTGAAGGAAGAGAACAGAAAAGAACCTCGTACAGGTCAAAGGTTAGAATAAGGGTTTTTACTGAGGTCAAACAGGAGGAACCTGCACAAGTTTCCACTGAGAAGACAAGCGGTCATCTATAATAGGGCTATTCTGTGCAAACAAATTGGATTTCAGCAACAACTATTGAAAAGCTGGATATTATCCTAAGAGTTTCTAACAAGGTCTAAAGTTTAACACAACTAATGAACATATTTATTCTGTCCATTCTAATAGGGATATTTTTGTTCATTTTAGAAACTGAATTAGAAATGGTAATACTAACTATCTGGAACTTTACCACAGTTTATCATTATACCGGTAATCTTTATTTTGGTGTTCATACTAAACTGACCCAACTCCAACTACCTGTTTTGTTTGTTTTTAAATATCTCTGTCCACACCACAAAAACAACTACAAAACAGTATGAAGTTTCATTTCAGACGTACTTTATACTATGAACCTTCAGATAGTATTGACTGTTGAATACACAGTCTTTAGTCTGCCATGAAGCTCGGTAGCAACAACAAGCTAAATTAAACTTAAGCTAACTTATTTGTTTTAGTTGTTTAAGTGTATTCCTTAGGTTTTAAACTGATAAATGTTTCCTTCTCCAAATGTATCTGTGCTGATCTTGATCATCTGCATGTGTATCGGAATGTAATGGTGACATAACGATTTTCTGATTGCTTCGGTTTCCTTGTTCACACAGATGCACCACACTTTTTAAAAATTGCTTTGGACACCATTTAAAGGGGACACATCATGCCCATTTTCCACTTGTGTCTCAGTGACATGCTTTGGTCAAAATACCACATTGATGAAGAGATACAGCAGCCTCTTCAACCTGGAGAAACAGCCCTTTTCAAAACACTCTGTTTTAGTGCCTCATACTTTCATGTAAATGAGCCACAGCTGACCCCGCCCCTCTCTTCCGCATTCTGCCGAGCAGAATAAGAGAAAGAAATGGAACCTAATAAAAAAGTTGAGGCAGAGAAAAAGAAGCAAAGACACAGATGAAATAAAATCAGCTGGAGAGAATCAAAGTGGAGCGAGTGCTGAGATTTACAGCCCCGGTGCTTTCAGATCCTGGTCCAGTTCATATGGACCCAGGCTGGCCAAACAAGCCACAACACCATGGCTGCGGTGCAACTCACGGACCAGCCCGTCCGATCAACCCGGGTCAGACCAACTGCAGACCCGGAGGCATGCACAGTGACCAGGGCTCAGATCCCAACACACCGGACACACACCGGGGCTACAGATAAAGAATAATGGTGGAGCTCCAAGTCTGAGCAGAGGTCGCTGCGACCAGTAGGTGGGGTGAGGTATTCAAATGAATATCTGCATGTCATGTACAAAGCATAGAAAATCCAAAATGGATCAGGAGAAAAGGAGCGTGGTTTTTTTTTCATTATTCAAAGGTCTCCTCACACACAGACAACACATATTTGTGTTGTAAAAACATTAAAAAGTGCATTATTTCACCATTAACAACAATCTGGTTTTAGTTGTAGTCGTTTTTTTTTTAATCCATAATTCTGTTGAGGTGTAAATAAGAAACCCCACACCAACTTTTAAAATTTGTGTTTAATTCTGGATCAAGTGTCACTCTTAGAAAGTGATGGAAAATCAAATGCATGATTTCAGCCATAAACCAAGTGACCCCTCCTCATCATTGTGGTCAAAACGAGCACACAGCTGAGATTCTCTGCTCTTTAAGTTGGTCACTGAACAAGTTGCCAACTACTGCCACCTACTGGCAACATCCATTATGACTAATAACAAATATATCTGTCGTGCTAATACATTTAAAGTGCAGAATAATAAATCCATTGGTGTACTTAGTCATTCATGTTACTTAAAACGACCATTTATGTCAGCAGGGATGTTTAAGCTGTCAGTTGTTCAAGCACCAAAGAATAAATGAATAAGAACTGATTAAATTAGGTTTTATATAAAAAATACATTTTCATATGACATAATACTACTGCTGCAACCTGAACCTCAGATGTGAGGACAGATGTGTTGATCTGAAATGTGTAATGAAGGCATACGATGACATTTTGCTTATTTCTTCGTCATCACTAACAAAAATAATTAAAAGAAGCTGTTGCTAAAATGTGCATCACATATGATTTTCTCACCACTGTAGGGTTTCCACTGCTGATGAGCTGTCCAACTTCATGAAAGACACTTTTACAGTTGATTGATTTGTCCAAGGAGCCCCTCTTCACAATCACCGCCACAGCCAGCAGGATTTGCTCACGGACATATTTTTGCAGACTGATGGAGAGAGAAAAAAGCAACTCATTTCATTCATGATTCAATCAAGATAGTAAGAACACAACTGTTAATGCATTAAGCATCGTGTCCTGGTTAATGTCATCAAATACTGACCACTGAAGTAAGAAAAACAAAGTGTTTGAGTGTTGCAAATCACAGCTGCAGGTTGTTTTCTTTGGCTTGTATCGCATGGAAAATAATTTGACACCATTTGTGTGAAAGTTTAAGGTTCACAGTTTAGCCACTCTGCAACAGAGGCTGGGGTGCAAAAAAAAAACCCAGATAACTGATGAATCAATTGGTATCATCCTCCCACAGGTTGAGTTTATTGGAAGCAGTGTTTTTGCTGAACTCGGCATCCTTGTCAAAAGTAAATATAATGCATGGATTATTTTGGATCAAGGATTACTTTTAAGTTTTGAGCTTTTATGTTTCTTCCAAGGCAGAAATTTCAGGTGAGAAGCTGTCATCAAACATGACAGTTGATCAAAAGACTTGCCGTCAATCCAAGGAACTCACTGAACACAAAATTCAAGCATCACTAACTTTAAAAAATAAAAAAAAATAAATAAATAAAAATCTTTGAAATAATGGGAACTAAGTAGCAATTTTGGGTTGGGGTGGAACTGATCCATCTATCAAAAGCTCAAAGCAAAATTATTTTTGATGCTGGAAACTTTTTCTGATGCTACATACTACAAAAGTAAAATAAAACTTGAATCTTGCAACTTCCAATAATACAGAGTTCAAAGTGAGACTTCACTTCATAAATGAACAACAATTATTTAGTTGCAACATCAATATGCTGGAACATCATCTTACACATGGCCTTAAATTTTCAGAAAGGCCATGCATTTTCTGCCTGATAGTGTCTAAAACTGTGTCCTATAATTACCCCGCAAGTCTCTGGCCTTGGTTCCTATAGCCTCTCAACATTCCTCTTTATACAATTAAGACAGCAGACCTGAAATAGTAGACACCAAATACAAACAAAAGAAAGAAAAAACATCAAAGTGACTGGCTTTCTTACTTTGGTCTCTGTAAGACGTAGGTGAGGAGGAAC